>CAUYRT010076803.1:0-20817 GCA_963574885.1 Lepilemur ruficaudatus
AAAAACCAGCTTCTGGTTTTGTTGATCTTCTGTATTATTCTTCTGTTCTCAATTTCATTTAGTTCTGCTTTGATCTTTGTTATTTCTTTTCTTCTATTGGGATTGGGATTGGTAAGCTCTTCCTCTTCCAATTCCTTGAGTTTACTCATTAGGATGTCAACATCTAAGCTTTTTGCCTTTCGGATGTGAGCATTTATAGCTATTATTTTTCCTCTTAGGTATGCTTTTGCTGTATCCCACAGGTTTTGGTAGCTTGGGTCTCCTTTATCTAGTTTGAAAAAACTCTTTATTTCCTCCTTAATTTCTTCCTTGACCCAAGAGTCTTTCAGTAATAAATTATTTAGTTTCCATGACTTTGTGAAGCAGTGAGAGTTTCCACGGGAATTAAACTCTAATTTTATACCTTCATGGTCTGAGAAGACACATGGTATAATTTCTATTTTTTTTGAATTTGTTGAGATCTGATTTGCAGGTTAGTATGTGGTCAATTTTGGAAAAGGTTCCATGGGCTGCTGAGTAGAATGTAAATTCAGCTTTATTTGGGTGTAATGTTCTGTAGAGATCTGTCAGACCTTTGCCCACTTTTTGATAGGGTTGTTTGATTTTTTTCTTGCTGACTTTCCTGAGTTCTATATGAGATTCTAGTTATCAGCCCTTTGTCGGATGTGTAACATGCAAATATTTTCTCCCATTCTGTAGGTTGTCTGTTTGCTCTCGTGATAGTTTCCTTGGCTGTGCAGAAACAACCTCATTCTTTTACATGGGGATGCGTCAACACCATTTGTTGAAAAGAATATTCTTTTCCCCATTAAATTATTTTGGCAACCTTATTGAAAACCGTTTGACCATAAACTTGTTGGTTTATTTCTGGATTGTCAATTCTATTCCACTAATCTATGTGTCTATCTTTGTCAGTATCATACTGTCTTGATTACTGTAGACTTGAGGCTAGTTTTCATGTCAGAAAATATGAATTTTTCTACTGTTCATATTCAAAATTATTTTTGCTACTGTAAGTCTTTTACATTTTCATATGAATTTTATGATTAGTTTGTCAATTTTTGCAAAGAAGCTAGCTGGGATTTTTTTAAGGATCATATTATATCTATTGATCAGTTTGAGGAGTATGGCCATCTTAACAATATTAAGTCTTCTGATTCATGAACATGAAATGTTTTTTCATTTACTTGGGTTTTCTTTCATTTCTTTCAATGATGCTTTGTAGTTTTCAGGGTAAAAATTTTTTACCTCTTTAGTTAGATTTATTTGTAAGTATTTTATTCTCTTTCATGCTATTATAAATGGAACAGTTTTCTTAATTTCATTTTTGTATTGTTCACTGTTGGTGCTTAGAAATACAATTAATTTTTGTATATTCAGCTTGTATCCTGCAATCTTACTGAACTTGTTTAAGTGTTCTGATAGTTTGTGTGTGTGTGTGTGTGTGTATTCCTCAGGATTTTCTATACCCAAGATTATATCATCTACAAATGGAGATATTTTTACTCCTTCCTTTCCAATCTGGATGCCATTTATTTCTTTTTCTTGCCTAATTTCCCTGGCGAGAGCCACCAGTACAGCGTTGAATAGAAGTTGTGAAAGTGGACAATATTGTCTGATTCCTGATCTTAGTGGTAAAGCATCCTGGCTTTCACCATTAAGCATAATGTTAAATGTTAGTTGTGGATTTTTTGCAGATGGTCTTTATCAAGTCGAGAAAGTTCCCTTCTACTTCTAAGTTTGACAGAAGGTATATTGAAACCAGCAGAGATCAGGTCTCTTGACTCTGAGTTGAATGTGCTTTCTGCTAATACACACTGACCTCTCACTTTTTCCTGTTCCTATCTTCTGCTTTGTTGAGCACAGATTAAGATTCAAATTTTCAGGATTTTATTCGAATACAGCAAACTGTGAACCAAGGTCTAGATAGATAAACAGACATATGCACAATCAAACAAGCAAAGAAAAAAATAAACTTGATTCCAATAAGGTTTTTCTTTCTGAAACAGAACAATTTTAGAAATTTTGCCTGCACTTATTTTTTGTCACAGCTTAGGTAGACAATACTAAATAGAAACTACACCAGCTCCTTCGGCAGGTAGGGAAGCAGAGTAAACTGATACCAACCAGACATAGTCCTCAAGATTTTGACCCAGCATAGAGTTTAAATGCAGATTCTGGGTTCAGAGAGCATACCTGTAAGACAGACAGTAAAGCTTCCAAAGGATAATGGCCCTAGACATTCAATGGAAACATCTCTTAGGCCAGGATTCAAGTTCTGGTTCTTATCCTAGAAAAAATGAGAACTAGACTAATATTGGACAGTGTAACAAGAATTTTGGGGATGAGGATTGACCTAATTCTAAGCTTCACAAAACTTTTTAGAGGTGTTAAGGAGGTGCTAGGTGTTAACAAATAATAATAATAACTTATTAATGAATATAAATAATAATACATATTAATAAATACCTTGACTCTGACAGAATTTTCTCAGGACTGAGGCAGTCCTGAGAAAACCATAGGTCAAACAAGGGAGATGTGGGAGAGATAGAGACAAGTGTCTAATAATCTTTACCTATTTCAAAGAACATATCATTGAGAAAATAGTGTCTGCTGGCTCCATGACTTTAAATAAATGTTTCCAGATATCCAAATATTCCTCTTTATATTATTATGTAAATTTCCTTTCTACTCCTTGAATATCTCCCACTCCAAATTCACAACTTGAATACTGTACCCTCTACTCCACTACCCACCTCACATTCACATACCCAACAGCTGTCAGATTGGGAGGAAAAGAAATTGAGCCTTGCTGCCAAGTCAAGCAGTATTCAGTAAGCATTGCAGCACCAGAGAGCCAAGGGGCCTTCTGTGTTGCTGTTGATCATTGGGCTCCTCCTTAATGGAACTCTTACTACTTAAACGTTTGTGTGCTGTATTGACAAGGGTAGTCACATTCCTTTCAGAAGTTTGAGAAAGACCTATGTGGTTAAAGAATCAATGTATAAGAATATTTTTAAAAGATTAAGACTATCAGCAGATCCAGAATAGACCCAGCACCTACTCCAACGAGACTAGTATGAATCTCCATGTCCAAACACACTCCACAAATGTGCAAATGGAATGAATGAAGAAAAGCATCTTCTGACATGCAAAGAACTTGAAGAAATCCTCTAAAGATAATTTTATCACCTAGAAAGCATTGGAAAAACAAAGGTGGAAAATGTGGTATAAGAAAATCAAAAACCTATGGCATGAGTTTCATATAATGAAATGGATTTTTTAATATGTTAGAAGTAAGCTGAAATGAAAACCAAATTCTATTTTCTTCACTTAACTCTCCAAGACATTTTCTCTTCATTTTGGATGGAACATTTATGGACATTTGATTCTAACGCTTTTGTTCTAAAGTTTTGCTGTCCTCTTTGGTCTTTTTCTTAAATATTTATGATCTGACAACAAACACTTAATGTGCTAATATAGCTCTACACTTAAAATAGCCCAGCATTGAATCCTTTGGTAAACCAGATCATCATTTTATCATGGGAATAATCTTTCCCTAATTTATATGTTCCCTCAGGTTAGATTACAACAGTATATGGTTTCTTAAAGGAGTACCTATATGAGTGAGTGTAATAACTAAAGCAATAGCATGAGGGTTCTAAAAGCAAAGAGTCTCTATTTGAGGCACCCTACCCAAACATAAAAGTAGAAATTCATGCACCAGACTTTTCCTTCCCCATCCCAACATCAAGATCTTGCTGATCCTATGTCCCTGTAACTCAGGCTCCAACTCTCTATTGGAAACAATGGATTTGTTAATCAGATTAAACTAACCCTTAATGATGTATTGGTATATTATTTTATACCATGTTTTCACCCAGTTTAAATGCATATTTCCTTGGGTCTTGGGGTGAGATACTAATAATGGCAATTTTAGATGGGTTGATAAGGGAGAGCCCTTCAGATTGAGGAGGTCTTTTGATGCCCTTCACATTATCTGTCAATTCTACCTAATGTGTAAAGCAAATCCTGCTCACAGACTGCAGTGTCCCCCCAAATTTAGCCATCCATGCCCACCTCACAATTCTTTCCATATTCCTGAATTGCCAGTACTATGAGCTTCCATGTTCAGGTTGAGTATTTATCCAAAATGCTTGGGACCAAAAGAGTTTCAGATTTGGGATTTTGGGGGGTCTTGGAATATTTACACGTACATAATGAGATATCTTGGCGATGGAACCCAAGTCTAAACATGAAATTCATTTACGCTTCATGTATTCTTTATATACAGAGAGATGATAATTTTATGCAATATTTGTAATAATTTTGTGTGTGAAACCAAGTTTGTGTACATGAGGTCAGGTGTGGAATTTTCCACTTGTGACATCATGTCAGCACTCAAAAAAATTCCAGATTTTGGAGAATTTCAGATTTCAGATTTTTGGATTACAGATGCTCAACCTGTATCATATATTAGCCATACTATTATTTATTCAATATTTTCTTCAAGTTAGCTTTTATTTAAATATCTACTTTAGCTTAATTCTATGTCATAATATCTATAAAATCATGGTATTTGTGCTAGCTATATATTTATAGTATACATTAAAATAAATCCATAAATATAGAAATAAAAATGCTCATCTGTGTATTCCTAAAAGAATTAATGTACTACTAGTGGCACATATATTACACTTTGGGAAACACTAGTCCAGCCCCATCATTTTGAAGATCATGAGATTCATCAAAGATAAGAAATATGCAAATATCAAAAAATGTATACAGTTCAAAAAGATCTTAAGGATAATTTCTCCATGCCCAGCATCAGCAATACTGACACTGCATAGCCAGGCCCTGATATTCTATGGCAATGTTGGCAATGATTGACTAGGCTTCTCTGAAGGCTCCAGAGCCCCCAAACTCTGAGGGTTGGTTAAGTGCACCCAGGGTCAACTCCAAACATCAACTCATATAATAAAGTTTACAATAAAAGTCAAGGTTTTGATGAATGTCACACTTGGAAGCCAATTAAGTGGGCTGAAAGGAAGACACAATTTCCCATTGTCTAATTGAATTGCAGCACCTTCAAGGTAATAAATTTGTCACATTGAATTATTAATGAGAAACGAATATTTGACTTGCTGCCTTGAATAGAAAATAGTTCATTATCAGGTAACATTGTTCCCTCCAAATAATGAGTCTGGCACTAGGGGAGTTTAGGGACAATGTGACTGAAAATTGTATTTTTCTTCATCATTATATTTCCCATATCATACACTTATTTAAAACAAAATCTTATGATCATTTTAATGGGTAGGTATAGTACCTTTTATTTATAGCTTAAGTTTGCATTAATTTTCATCATCATAGACTTTATAGAATTTCCCAATATTTTTAAATATGTGAACATATGCTTGTGATTAGGAAAAGGAGTTCCTCAGAATTGTATTATTATTTGGCCAATATTTTCTTTAAATCAAGTCACTTGTTTACTTTTTACACCTCCTCAACCATAATACTCATTAAATCATAAGTTGATATATGGGTTGCAATGCTCTTCAACTGTGTATCAAACTAAACACACCACTCTTAAAAATATAAAATATCGGCTTTTTACAACATATAAATATCATCTATATACTTTGGGTAATACTGCACTTACCACATTTTTTGAAATTTTACATTAAATAACATGTATTAAACAAAGTGGGTTTCTTGAGAAAATAAAGGAGGAATAAAGTGCAATCTACAAAATCAAAATTTCAAAATTTTCCTTTGGGGAAAGGTCTGGAATCCTCCTTAATTTGTTACTCTTTTATTAAGAAATCCACTACCACCACCCGACCCCACTAAACCCTATTTTCTGCTCATTTAAAGTCATGCCTATTCTTCCCTCTTAAAGCCTTTCCTGATTCCCTCCATCAGTTCTGAACTTGTTTTCCTCTGAAATCCCATAACATTGTATATTCATCTTAATTCCCTTATCATATTATGACATCAGCTGTAGTTATGTTTGTACCAGATCTATCCTTTTCATCAGACATTGTTATCCCCTGAAGTGCCTAGCATGGTACTTTAAACACAATAGGGGCTTAATGAATATTCATTGCATTTTAAGAGTATGGCACAAACCAGGATACTTTGCCAAGTCTAACTAACCTCATGAACCTTTGTTTATTGAGAATCTTGAATGGCCATTATCTGAGCACCAATTCTCAGTGTCCAGACATAGATAATGATGATGAAGGTATAAGAGATTTGGGTGAACTTATTTAGATTGTACATCTTATGCTGGATGCTGAGAGTCTCATTTCAGCTTCTGTTATCGGGTAGCTTATTGCAATGCTCTTTCTATAAGCCTGCCTTGTGGGACAACATATCTTGTTTGATGGGTTCAGCAAGTAGCAATTAGATTTTTTTTTACATAGGCCACATTTCTTGATCACATCTGTACTGTGTTCATTATGCTCACTCCCTTGACATCGATAAGTCAATTTTAAAGAGCATCTGATGCTTTACAGGGTATTATGGAAAGCCCTCTTTGAGTAATTCAGCTTTTTTTATTGTCTCTGATTATGTATAGCTCTTCCATAGAAAATAGGATATTAAATTTTCTGAAGGTTTGCTTCTCTTAGCCTCCCTCAACCTTGTCTCCTAAACTTAAGGTTCATAAAAAGAAAAAAAATAACATATATCTGGAATAATCAGGCCCAGGAATGATCTAACTACTTTAAAATATTCACAATCAGGAAAGCTATTTCATGCCCCTTTTCCTCCCTAGGCTGGAGGAGTCATATATAATAAGTACCATTTACTGCACAAGCAGACACATTGAACTCACTCTAGCAGACAGACGATGCCGAGATGACATTTATTCTTCCCCAATGAATGTGGAAGATGAGTTCTGGAATTGGTACCTGCATACAAGTGTGCAAAAGACCACTTAGCCAAAATGTTCATATCCACTGCTCTTTTCCCCGTTATAGGCACTAGTGGATTTTTTCCCACTGATTTATTTTTATATTTGGTAAAATATTGAGATCTATTATAATTAAAATGGTACATAGGACATGAACCATTAAAACCAGAATAATGGAGCCAATACTTTGTAGTAAAGGAAGACAGGATAGAGATATTTGCAGAAAAAATATAGATTAGTAGTAAGTACAGAAGTTGTACACAAAACAGTTCTGAGCTTCCTGGCAGCCAAATGCGAGAGTATTTAATAGTATGGAGTGAAATATGCAACATTCATTATCTAATAACAAGGAGAATCAGATAAACTAACTTTGTCCTAGCACTGAATTCTAAGAATTATTTGGTGAATCCTTTTATAGAAAAAATGAACAGCATAATTTAACAAATCTTTACTCAGCCAGAAGCCTGGAATTCAAAGACAATTTAAGACTCAGTCACTGACTTTGAGGAACAAACAGTAAAGTTAGTGGGGTATAAATGTGCGTGGGCATACATATGTATGTGTAGATGTAGATATGATTCAGTGTGCTTGAAGGGAGTTCCTAAAGGAAGGCCTCTGAAGAAAAAATTTTCTTACTGCTTATTTTTGGCTAGAGGCAGCCAGAGACATCAGGGATAGTAATCTAAAGCAGTGGCCTTCAAAATACCATCCCCAACAAGCAGCATCTGTATCACCTGGGAACTTTGTTAGATATGAAAAATTTTGGAGCCCACTCCAGACCTATTCAACCATAAACTCTGGGGCTAGGGCCTAGCGATCCGTGTTTTAACAAGCCCTCTGGCGATTCTGACACACTCTAATGTTTGAGGACCACTGGCTTAGTAATACCCACCCCTAATCTTTATCTCCCACCCCTTCCTGGGATGTAGGTTTTGACCTCTTTGTCCCCAGCTAGGAACCCAGATTGCCTATATTTTCAGACATGTTTGGCCTTTTAATCCCTACTCCTCCCCCAGAAGGCTTCCTAAAGCACAGGACAAAAAGACACAGCCATATTCTAAAACAAATTTCCCAAAGCCAATTCCATGCTTCATACATATCATGCCTTCAGAATTACCTGGGATAATAAATCCAATTTCAAAAGTAAATCAATATGTTTTGAAGATAAAAGTATAGCTGGGGATCAAACAGTGTAAATGATTCTTGCAGTAGCATAACAAATTTTGGGAATTTCTTTAGCCTTTGAAATAACTGCCCAACAAATTATTATATAAAAGAAGACCACAGAAATATAATAATGTCTCATGTTTCATTCAACCAGAGATGATTTTTTCATAAACTTCATCTAACTGCAATAACAGTGAAAAAAAGAAAATGAACAGAAACAAAGCTAAATAAAATAACAAACAAAATAACAAATTTCCAAGAAGCAAAACTGGATATCACAATGTCTGTCCTCTAATATGATTCAATTTACTCATAGGCTGATTTCTTAAGCTGTTTTTAAGTTATTAAGTATGAAATGTCAGATTCCCATAAGTACTAAGTTTGACAGTTAATATCTATGACATTCCGCTTTGACAGTTCTTGTTTTATTTTTATTGTAGAGATACATCCTCATTCTTTCAAAAGCACATTTTAACTTATGATTATCTTTTAAATTTTTTAGAACAATTTTTGTACAACCATAGATAAGTCAAAAATTTGTATTATTTTCAAATATGGGTTCTGTCATAAAACCAATACAACAAAGACAGCTCAAAATATCAACAAAGTATTTGGAAAGGATGTAGCTATTGAACACACAGTCATCAATGGTTTAAAAAGTTCCATTCTTGTAATTTTAATCTTAAAAATCAGCCATGTGGACAACCTGAGGCCAAGGTGGATAATGATAAACTAAAAACTGTAGTGGAAGTGAATTCATCTCAACCTATGTATAAATTAACAAGGTTTGACGTTACTATTCCAACAATATTAGGCCATTTAAAACACATCAACAAGATACAGAAGCTGGATAGATGGGTACTACATAAATTAAGCAAATGTCAAAAGAAAAATCGTCTCAAAGCTTGCCTTTCTTTGCTATCACGACATAAAGGCAAACCATTTCTACACCATATTTTTACATGTGATTAAAAAAGTAGATTCTTTTTGACAATCAGAGGCATTTGGCACAATGATTGGATAAAGATAAAGTGCTAAAACACAGTCCAAAACCAAATATTCATCAAAAAAAGCTAATGGTGTTGGGTTTCAGCTTAAAAGTGGCACCATTAGCTTTTTTTGATGAATATTTTGTTTTGGACTGTGTTTTGGCACTTTATCTCTATCCAGTCATTGTGCCAAGTGCTGGGTGCTCTTCAGTCACCAACCAGTTCTGAATCACTCTAATCCACCTGCTTCATACCCTCGCTTCACCCTTTCTCAACTCAGCTGGCATAAATTTTGCTCATTAGTCTCCATTTTCCAACCTGGTTTGGCCCAGGATTTCTGTGTTCTCTTATTTTCCTTCCTGCAACATTCTGTTACTTTTAAATTAAAAAAAAATAAAAATGTTAAATTTTTTAACAAGAAAGTAAACTGAAGGAAAAAACATTTTCAATGTCAGGTGCTTTACTTTTCAAAATATTATAAATATTTTCTCCATATCATTAATTTTTCTTTTGCAATGTCATTTTTTAAAAAAAAATAGATTTTATTTTTTGGAGCAGGTTTAGATTTACAACAAAATTGAGCAGAAGGTACAAAGATTTTCCATATGTTGCCTATGTCCCCTCATGCACAGCCTCCCCCGTTATCAACACCTCCCACCAGAGTGGTCCATTTATTATAATAGATGAACCGACATTGACACGTCATCGCCCAGAGTCCACAGTGAACATTAGAGTTCTCTTTTGATGTTGTACATTTTTTGTTTTGGGAAAAATGTATGATGACACGTATCCACCATTATGGTATCATATAGAGTAGGTTCACTGCCCTAAAAAAATCTTCTGTGTTCTGCTTATTCATGCAATGTCATTTTTTAATAATTGTATAGTTTGCCACTTATGTATCAATCATGATTTATTTATAAATCTCATGTTAGAACCTGTTTAGAAGCTGTTTCCAATTTTTCCTCTTATTATCAATGTTGCTCTATTGTGGCTAAAGCTTTGTGTTGGTTGACGATTATTGCCTTAGAATAAATCACTGAGATGATCAAAACTTGTCTACATAAAAAAAAAAGCTAATGGTGTCTGTCTGGTGGTCCAGCGCTGTTATTAATCCACTACAGCTTCATAAAACCTAGTCAATTGATTACAGGGGATATCTACTACAATCAGTTGGACAAAATGATGATGATGCTTGTGATCAAGCAGCCAGGATTGGTCAATAGAGACAGGCCAATTCTCTTACAAGACAATGCTCAACCACATGTCACACAAACAACGCTGCTCAAACTACAGAGACTGGACTTATAAACTCTGTGTCATCCACCATATTCACCAGACCATACACCATCTGACTACCACTTCTTCCAGACTTTGAAACACTTCTAACAAGAAAAAATATGCAATTCTCAACAAGCTATGGAAAACGCCTTTCATGATTTCATCATCACTCACTTTCCAGGCTTCTTTGCAGCTGGCATAAACAAGCTACCATTAAGATGGCAAAACTGTGTCAATAGTTTAGGTGCATACTTTGATTAGTTGTACTGCTTATTGTCTGAGATATAATAAACTAAACTTTTGATTCAAAATCAGACATTTCATATTTAATGATCTAATATTTAGATACCATTTTTATCCTAGACATAATTTTAACAATTATGATTTAGTGGTTTTCTCAGCCCACAGTTAAGAAAGGGCAGAGAAATTGTTTGGGGTTTACCCATTGACAGCAGCAAGAAACGCACACCTGGGGGACAGAGGAGGCCAGGAAAGAAGAGATAAACTGCCCAGTGCCAGCATGAGGACATGTCATGTCTCCAACCATACATACAGTTCTTCCTCATACAAATTTAAGTCAAATCACCAAAATCTGCCAATCAGCCTCATAGTCAAATGCTGACTAACCAAATGACTTAAATTCCTTGCTTTTTAAAAAAACCCTAAGTACTTTAAATTTTTCCTTTTGTCTTCATAATAGCATTTTGAAGAATGTTGAATTTATTTATGTTTCAGCTCTCTACTGCTACAGCTGGAGAATGAGAGGCAGAAAAAGAGATGGAGACTTAGGGCACAAGGAGACTGAATTTCTAGTGATATGCTATTGCATATAAATAAGTATTAAGAAGATTTTTTTCAAGAATATTATCTTAATATGGTCACATTCACAAGAATTCTTCATATTCAAGTACAGTCAAGTATAGTTAAGAGTGAATTCATGGATATAATTAAGAGCATATTTTAAGTATGTTCACTATATTCAAGAAGATGTTTAAGAATATATTCAAGAGTATATTCAACAACATATGCAAAGGTATATTCAAGGATATAGTCAAAATGTATTGAATGTACTTAAAATGCATTCAAGAACATATTCTCCATAAATACATCTTTATTCAAAAATATTTTTAACCACAAAATATGGTGAACCAGCACTTCTTATATCATCCTGGATAGAGCTGCAGCCCATTCTTCAAAGCGAAGTATCACAAGAATGGGGGAAAAAAGCACCACATGCACTTACCATCAAATTGATACTAATTGATCAATGCTTAGGTGCTTACATGGAGGTAATATTCATCAGGTGCTGGGTGGGTGGGATGGGTAAACTCACAACCAATGGTGTGGAGCACACTGTGTGGGGGACGGGCATGCTTGTAGCACTGGCTTGGGTGAGGCAAAGGCATTGTATGTAACCAAAATGTTTGTACCCCCATAATACTCTTAAATCTAAAAACATGAATAAAGAAACAAGTCAAAATTAAAAATATATATATATTTTTTCTTTTTCCACACATGTGCACAGAGGGAAATAAAACTCAATGGCGATCAATGGGGGGGATGTAGGGGAGGAGAGGAGGGAGAAAACCTACCTAATGGATACTATGAACACTATTTGGGTGACAACCACACCTATAGACTGGCCTCAAGCATTACAAAAGAGACCCCATGTAACCTAAAACATTTGTATCCCCTTAATATTTTGAAATAAAACAATTCTTTGTAATTAATTTATCCTTGAATAAATTCAATGAATTACCAAATGATGATATTCTCCTTGTTCATATACTCTTCTTATTTATGACCCATCATGTGCAAAAATGAAAGTGAAACCACATCAAGCATAATATTTGACTGCTTTCAATATTTGGCATAATCCAACTCAGTTGACTCAATTTAAGAAAAAACATACCATGCTCGTGGGACGGCAGAATCAACATTGTTAAAATGTCTATACCACCCAAAGTGATCTACAGATTCAATGCAATCCCTATTAAAATACCAACATCATTTTTCACAGATATAGAAAAAATAATTTTATGCTTCATATGGAACCAGAGAACTACGTATAGCAAAAGCAACCCTGGGCAAAAAGAACAAAATGGTAGGCATCAATTTACTAGACTTCAAACTATATTACAAGGCTATAGTAACTAAAACAGCTTTGCAATGGCACAAGAACAGGGAGATTGATCAGTGGAACAGAACAGAGAACCCAGATATAAAACCATCCTCATATAGCCATCTAATCTTCGACAAAGCAGACAAAAACATATGCTAGGGAAAAGAGTCCTTATTCAATAAATGGTCCTGGGAAAACTGGATAGCCACATGTAGAAGACTGAAACCAGATCCACACATTTCACCTCTCACAAAAATCAACTCATGGTGGATAACAGACTTAAACCTAAGACATGAAACTATAAGAATTCTAAAAGAAATGTTGGAAAAACTCTTATAGACATTGGCCTAGGCAAAGAATTTATGGAGAAGACCCCAAAGGAAATCACAACAACAACAAAAATAAATAAATGGGAACTGATCAAATTAAAAAGCTTCTGCACAGCCAAAGAAACTGTCATGAGAGCAACAGACAACCTACAGAATGGGAGAAAATATTCGCATGTTACACCTCCAATAAAGGGCTGACACCTAGAATTTATTTAGAACTCAGGAAAATCAGCAAGAAAAAATCAAACAACCCTATCAAAAAATGGGCAAAGGACATGAACAGAAACTTCCCAAAAGAAGACAGAACAATGGCCAAGAAACATATGAAAAAATGCTCAACATCTCTAATCATCAGGGAAATGCAAATCAAAACTGCAATGAGATATCATTTATCTCCAGTGAGAATGGCCTTTATCGAAAAGTCCCCAAACAATAAATGTTGGCGTGGATGAGGAGAGATAGGAACACTCCTACACTGATGGTGGGACTGCAAACTAGTGCAACCTCTGTGGAAATCAATATGGAGATACCTCAAAGAGCTAAAAATAAAACTAGCATTTGATCCAGCAATCCCATTACTGGGCATCTACCCAAAAGAACAAAAGACACTCTATAAAAAAGACATCTGCCCTGGAATGTTTATAGCAGCACAATTCACAATTGCAAAGATGTGGAAACAACCCAAGTGCCCATCAATGCATGAGTGGATTAATAAAATGTGGTGTTTGTATACCATGGAGTACTATTTAGCTACAAGAAACAATGTGATCTAGCACCTCTTGTATTATGCTGCATACAGCTGGAACCCATTCTATGTGAATTATCCCAAGAATGGAAAAATAAGCACCACATGAATTTACCATCAAATTGGTTTTAACTGATCAACACCTAAGTGCACATATAGGAATAACACTCATCGGGTGTCAGGCAAATGGGAGGGGTAGGAGGAAATGGGTATAAACATACCTAATGGGTGTCGTGCGCACCATCTGGGAGATGGACATTCTTAAAACTCTAACTCAGGAGGGGGGAGGCAAAGGCAATATACATAACCTAAACATTTGTACTCCCATAATATGCTGAAATAAAAAAAAAAGAAAAAACAGATGCACACAAAGCAACAGAAGGCTAGGCTTTCTTTACCTCCTGTCAACAGGAAACTATACAATATATTACAATACATCCACATCACAATACACAAACACATTACCTGACTATGCACAGTAGTAGCATTCCATGGCACTGCATGTCATTAATATTATAAGTGAATATCTTAATAATAAATATTAACATGAAAATGATATTTGTGTGATTTTCAAAATAGAAAATATTTTGCTAAAAATATTTTTATTATGCCATACATCTGCATGGCCTGTGAGACCATCACTATATCACAACCCATTACAAGAATGAGTTTGCATAATGATGACACAGAATTTTTAAAAATTAAAATTAAAAAATGGAAATATTAAATTATATTTAATAGAATTGGTTTATTAAAGAAATAAATGTATAATTCATTATAAAAACATTTCCATCAAAATGTTTAAACAAGAATCAAAAACAAAAGTAAGACTAAGCCTTGATTATGAGGAAATTTCAATTGTTTGTAAAGACATATTCCATGGTTTACCAGATACCATTGTAATAATTCTCAATAAAATATCAACAAATCAAATCTAATAAGAAGATTTTATCTCAGTCAATTTCATCCTTTAAACTCAGGCTAAAATGGAAAGGCATTAAATAGCAACTCAAATTCACAGGAAGAAATAAAGAACATCAGTAAAGGTAAATGTATGGGTAAATATAAAATGTAGCATAAGTGTACCTTCTGGTTATAACATTTAAGGTATCCACTAAACAGAGTATTAGAAGTGATAAACAATTTCATCAAGGTTGCAGGATACAAGATTAATATAGGAATCAATACACACAAATCAATTGTGTTTCTATACACTAGCAACAAAAAATACAAAATAAAATGAAGAAAACAGTTCTATTTACAATAGCATCAAAAATACAGACTAATGGCCAGCAAACACATAAGAAAGTGCTCAACATCTCTAATCATTAGGGAAATGCAAATCAAAACTACAATGAGATATCACTTAACTCCAGTGAGAATGGCCTTTATCAAAAAGTCCCAAAACAATAAATGTTGGCATGGATGCAAAGAGATAGGAACACTCATATACTGCTGGTGGAACTGCATACCATTTATCTCTGTGGAAAGTAATATGGAGATACCTCAAAGAGCTAAAAATAAAACTGCCATTTGATCCAGCAATTCCACTACTAGGCATCTATCCAAAGGAAAAAAAGACATTCTATACAAAAGACGTCTGCAATCGATGTTTATAGCAGCAAAATTTACAACTGCAAAGATGTAGAAACAACCCAAGTGCCCATCAATACATCAGTGGATTAATAAAATGTGGTATATGTATACCATGGAATACTACTCAACTACAAGAAACAACAGTGTGCTAGCACCTCTTATATTATCCTGGAGAGAGATTGAGCCCATCCTTCGAAGTGAGGTTATCACAAGAATGGAAAAACATGCACCACATGTACTCGTCATCAAATTGGTACTAACTGATCAACACTAAGGTGCTCACATGGTAGTAACACTCACTGGGTGCCGATCAGGTGGGGGGGTGGGGGGTGCAGAGAGAGTAAACCCACAACTAATGGAATGGGTGTACACTGTATGGGGGAAGGACACGCTTATAGCCCTGGCTTAGGTGAGGCAAACACATTACAAGTAACCAAAATGTTTGTACCCCCATAATATCCTGAATTAAAAATAATAATAATAAAATTAATAGTGACACATCCACCAAAAAAAAAAGAAAAACAAAAAGCTAGTCACAAAAAGAAACATATTGTATGATTCCATTTATATAAATTTTTCATAATAGGCAAATTCATAAAGACAGAAAGCAGATTAGTGGTTGCCCAGAGCTGGAGAGAAGGGAGAAGGGGTGTGACTGCTGATAGACATAGGATTTCTTTTTTGTGACTGAAGTGTTCTGGATTTAGTAGTGATGATGGTTGTGCAACTCTGGGAATATACTAAAAATTACCGAATTTTATACTTTAAAAGAGTGAATTTTATGGCATATGAAGTATTTTATGGCTTGGTGTGGTATGTCATAAGGCCGTTATTTTAAAAACTCATATAGTAGTCTCAAGATTTTCCAAAAAAAGCATTTCATGAAAGTTTGCATCAATTCATGAACAAAAAAACCCTCTATGCAGTCTAGAAATAGAAGGGAACTTCCTTAACTTGAAATTATTTATCAAAAACCAACAGTAAACATAATGTTAAATGTTAAAACATTAAATGAATTTCCATCAAAGGCAAGGATGTCCATTAATGCCCTCATTGTTCAAATTGTTCTGGAAGTCCTAGCTAACATTAAGGACAAGGAAAAACATATGGTTGAAATGTTTAAAATGAAACAAATTACCGTTATTTGCAGATTATGAACACATGTAACTAGAAAACACAAGGATCAAAATGACTAGGAGCTTCATTGTGGTGGTCAGATACAAATCAAATATTCAAAATTCAAAATATTCTTATTTCAAATAAGAATGTGTAATGGAAAAGATGGGAAAATGTTATGGAAAAAGATACAACTCACACGCACATTTTAAATACAGAGGGATAACTATAATTATACAAGATCCATATGCAGAAACTTTGAAATTTTACCAAAGGACCCAAAAGAATACCTAAATAATTTGAGAGATATATTTTGTTCCTGAATGGGATGTGAAGCAAAAGAACTTTCATATCTACTGGTATAAATCTAAATTGGTATAATTTATTTAGAAAATTGACAGTATGTTCTAAATTTAAACATAGACATGTTCTTGTCACTCAGCAATTCCAATTCTAGGTGTATACCCAACAGAAATAAAATACATTTATAAGAATGTTCATAGAAGCATGAATTTTAATAGACAAAAACTTAAAGCAAATCCATACATAAATATGAATAAATTGTGGACACTACAATAACGAAAATTAACAAATGACTGTTCCATGAAACACCATAGTTGAATCTCACAAGCATAATATTAAATGGAAGAAACTAGACCCCCAAAAATACATACGAATTCACTTATTTGAAGGTCAAATAGCAAGGCAAATTAATCAATAATTTTAGAAGTCAGGACAGTATTTACTTTGGGGAGGAAGGATGGAATAGTGATAGAGAAGAATACGTGAAGGGAACGTCTGGGTGTCCTGGTGATGTTCTAGTTTGGTAATAAGTGGTTGGTGGGTATTTTGTTGTTTTCTCTCCTTGCACTATGTGCCTATGACTTGTTATCTTTTATGTATGTATATTAGATTATAATGTTAATTTTCTTAAATTACTTTTGAAATGGTTATCTATGGAGAAGAGAGGGAACACAGTAGTGGGGACAGGGATAGAAGTTAAATTTCTCTAAATATGCCTCATTTTTTAGAATTGTGAGTCTGGGTCTTTTTAATATTTTACATAATTATAAAAGACAAAAAAAATTAAAACAAATGGACTTGCTCATCGAATTGGTGCCATAATAACCCAGAGAGGAATAATTTCTAATGACTTTTAAATGCAGTAATTTGACTTTCCATTTCTAGTGGGATACATCTTAAGGATAGAATTAATTTTAAAAATTTTAAATTATTTTCATTAGTCTTATTAGTGATAGTTTGGCATCATTGTGATAAAGGAAATAAGTACTTTTTAGTGTAAGCAGGATTTTTGGCATAGCAAAAAGGATATACAGACACAGGATCATTGACATCATGTAAAAACCCTGTAGTCCTGAATTTGAGTTAGAAATATCCTATAAACTCACGATATGTTTTACATTAAAAATACCTTCTAGCTTTGTCTACTGAAAAAGCCTAGAAACACTTATCAATCCAATAGCAACGAGCAACCCTAGCACCAAGATTGCCATCTCCAAATACCATTTCCCATTAAAAGGAGCCAAGAGAAATTACAAGGCTGGGACAGGAAATGTTCAAGTTGAGGCTAGGTCATCTTGTCATACCAGACAGCAAGGAAGCTATCAAAACGGAGGCATGTCAAAGGACTCAAGAGTCAACTTGAAGAGGCTGCAACTGAACAAGTTGGAACAATTTCATTATCAACAAAAATAACTGCAATGTTGAAACACATAAGGTTTATTAAAGATGAGTTCTTCTTGATGATAGTAAAACAAAACTCATTGGTCAATATTAGAGGATGCTAGTGAACCAACTCATTATTTTTAAAACTGATACATAAAAAGAATGAAGAATTCATCTTACCCTTCTTGTATGATATATACCTCACTGAAATCAAACAATTGATAAGAGAAAATTTGTCTTTATGAAAGTATTCCAACTAATAAATGAAGAAGTTATGATAGTACTAGGATATCACCATTTCACAACCCCTATGGATCGAAGCAATGAGCATCAGTGGCTGCTGACATCACAAAAGAGAGGCAGACATTACTTGCTTCCTGATGGAAGTACATAACCCCACCTATGAGGTATTCTTGTGAAAAGATCAAACCTGAATTTGATTGAGTGTCTAACTCCACCACTTAATAGAGGGCAGAGAAACTACTGGGATGTAATCAGCAAAATTCATACTGGGAAGCTCTACAAAATAAATGATAAGAGAGGGAGGGAGGGAGGAGGAGAGAAAGAAAGAAGAACCTAAAGATTAAATGATACTTAAGAGACATATCAACCAATTGCTGTATGTGTAACTTATTTGTGTCTTTATTTAAACAAACTATTAAAAGAAAATTTATGAGAAAATCAAGGAAATTTGTCTACTGGCTATATTATTGGATGGTAACTGTTAAATTTTTAGATGTGATAATTGTACTGAGAATACAATTTTTATAAAGAGCTTACATCTTTTAGAAATATATACTGAAATATTTGAGATGAAATGATGCCTTGGACTTGCTTCAAAACAATCTTGGATAGAGGAGTGGGGTTACATAAATAAAACAAAATTGGCCATGAACTGATACTTCTTGAACTTGGGTGATGAGTTCATGGGAGTTCATGCTTTCTACTTTGGTAAATGTTTGAAGTTTTCCAAAATAAAAAACATTTTAAAGAATGGTACAAGGAAAATAAAGCTGATTAAAATTTCCAGTTCTCCACACATGAAGCTCTGACTCGAGGAGGGAGGGGAGCAAGGGCAATATATGTAACCTTAACATTTGTACCCCCACAATATGCTGAAATAAAAAAAAAATTTCCAGTTCTTCCCAATTAATCTCAGTAAACCTCAGTATGCTCAGATACTAAAGATACAATTAATTACAGTCATAGTAAGTCCTTGCTATGAAAGAAAGGAACAGGGTGTAATGAGAGCTTGTATCAAGGGAGATCTGTACTTATTTATAACATAATTGTTAATGGATCCATACTTTCTATTTGTTTCTTTTAAGTTGCTCATTTTATTTACATGTAAGTTAATCATTATGGAAAAATGAGCCAAGTGGATAAATTTAACTAAATAAAGGGAGACAAACAACAAAAAGAGACATGTAAAATATATAGTTTGTTAATTTTACTTTTAGGGAGTTGAACATTGGTTTGATAGCATCATTTTAAAAATAATTCTATGTGAAATTCAATCCCTTTAGATCCCATCAGGAGTACTGTGTTTGTTCTTGGATGCCACATTTTAAAAGAGATATCAACTACTGTGGTACAGCCAGAGAAGAATGACCACAACTGTGAGGTGATCCAGAAACCCTGTCAAATGAAAAGGAGTTGAAAGTACTAGGAATGTTTAACCTGGACAGGAAAAATCTTGCATGTACACACAAACAGCCTTGAAATATATGAAAAGCCTACCTGACAAGGAGTTGGTGGATAGATTTACAATATCACTCAGGAAAGCCAATAATGGGTCAAAGTTGCAGAATAGTAGGTTTTGTCCCCACTGTGGAGAACTTTCTAACCATGAGAGCAATCCAACAGTGGACTCTGCTGCCCTAGATGATAAAAAGCTGCCACTGGAAGTGGGCAAACAGACAGGACAACATAAAATCCCAGGTCTCTTCCAGCCCTAAGTTTCTGAGTTTTAAGTTGTTCAACAAAGACCTGCTTAAAACCAAGGGGGAAGCTTCCTTACCTTAAAAAAGTTTTCCTTAACCAGACAGGAGCCTGTTTATTCAATAAACATAAATACAGAGGAGATATTTTCAGGGGGAAATCAATACTTTTAAAGATAAAACCCATCAATGTTACTTGTGTCGAGTGCCTGGAGTAAATTAAGTTTACAACTTCAGCAGACTGTCACGTGAAAGTGTAGCAGCGACTAACAAATTGAATTACCATAGTATTACATCACTCACAAAAGTATTATTGATAGTGACAGAGGGATATTGAATTTAAATTATTCATTTTTATTGATTGAACAGGATATCTTAACTAGGAAACAAGGAGGAAAAAGCTGAGATGTTAGACTTGGATTTTGTCTCCCATCAAGAATGATCCCAAAAAAGAATATGTGTATATGCAGTTGAGCCCTACAAAAAGCATCAAACCCACTGAAGTTTTCTCTGGACACCCCTCCAGCCTTGTCTTTTCCATTCATGTTCATCTCACCTCCACCTACCCACCCAGAGCCAGTGCTTCAATGACCCCTCCTTGAGCTCCCTCCTTACCCTATCCTTCCTGGCCTGGTTTCATTCCTTATTTCAAAATCATGTATTCAATACTTTCTCTGTGTTAGACATTGTGCTGGGCATTAGGGATAAACAAATGAGTATGACTTTATCTCAAGGAAGATATAATCTAATGGAGGGAAAGAAACACATAAAGCAAAAGAAAACAAACTGCAATCAAGTGCTCTCCAGGGGGGGGGGGGGGGGGGGGGGGGGGGGGGGGGGGGGGGGGGGGGGGGGGGGGGGGGGGGGGGGGGGGGGGGGGGGGGGGGGGGGGGGGGGGGGGGGGGGGGGGGGGGGGGGGGGGGG
>CAUYRT010076807.1:0-23848 GCA_963574885.1 Lepilemur ruficaudatus
GCATGCCTGTAGTCCCAGCTACTCGGAAGGCTGAGGCAGGAGGATTGGGATTGCTTGAGCCCAGGAGTTTGAGGTTGCTGTGAGCTAGGCTGATGCCACGGCACTCTAGCCGGGGCAACAGAGTGAGACTCTGTCTCAAAAAAAAAAAAATAATAAGATACCTCCTTATACATCTCAGGCACCCATCAGGTTTCATCTGTTGGGGGTCACATACAACACACATGCATATGCTTCCACTTTGAAGACAGGTGTCATGTGTATTCAGAGTCTTTTTTTGTTCAGCCTAAACATGCCCGACAATTCACTTTTGCTATTTATGCATTTCATTGTTCTACTCATCATTCAAATTATTCAACTCACTTTACTTCACAGTACATTTTTAATATAGTAGCTAGAAATGAATCAAGTCCCTAAAGCATGTTATAACAAGTATACTATAGGATGAAATTATAAGGGAGTGAAACCCACATTAACTGAACATCTATTATGTGCCTGTCCCAATGTCAGTCACATACATGCATAATCTCACTGAAGGTTAAAGCACGAACTCTCATGTCTGAGACCATGCATTGGAGTTCATGTTCTGTCACCTATTAGCTGTGTGGCCCTGGAAAAATTAATTTATCTTCCTGGGACTCATTGTTTTCCTCTGTAAAATGGCTATAATAATATTATTTATTTAGCAGTGTTACTACAAGAGTTAAATGAAATGAGACATATTTCCTGTTGTATACTGTCTGGTGCTTGGTAAACACACAATAAGTGATAGTTATCATTATCTCCATTTTTACAGATGAGAAATCTGGCAGTGAGTTAAGGTTAGACAATCAAGTTTCAAATTCAGATTATTAAATTCCAAAGCCCTCTCTAGCATATTGTCCCAAATTCCATGTGTTAATGCTTGTCTTTCTTATACAGCAACCCAGGATGATTGATTGTTGATTACTCCTAAGTATATTGCCAACCATGATTCCTATGATTTTTCATACGTTACTACCATTAAGAATAGTTTCATCATCCTCTACTTACGAGAATTTGGTTTTGAACCTAATGAAGGCCATTGTGTTACCTAGACTTGATGACATGAATAACAGAAAAGATGATAACTATGAAAATTAAAAGAAAGTGAAGAATACAAAAAATATCTAAAAAGAAAATTACCAATGTATAGAAATATATTGGGGCTGTTTGAAGAGAGTAAGAATACAAGATGAATATAGGTTGGTGATTATTTATTTCAAAGATATTAGTACCATTGACAGAAATGGAAAAATTTAGAAAAAAATATTTGCCTGTTGACAATCTTGACTTTTACTGGGAGATTTATGGATGTGAGAGTTGGATCGACTCTTATCTACATTGAGTATTTAAAAAATTATCCATTTTTTCTAGATAAGATCCTAAGTGAATGAAGCCTATAACTGAAGCCTCAAATTTATTTGAGAACTAAACTCTCAATTTTCTTTTTTTTAATTTATTTTTTTATTTCAGAATATTAGAGGGGTACAAATGCTTTGGTTACATTTATTGCCTTTGCACTGCCCATGCTGGAGCTAAAGGGGTGCCCAACACCCAGATATCACACATCGTACTCATTAGGTGTGAATTTACCCATCACCTCTCCCCGCTCCTACCTGCCCAACACCCTATGAATGTTACTTCCCTTGTGCATTTAAGTTTCTTTAAAAACTAAAAATGGGTACATTTTGGCAAGACCAAAGAATTTGCTAATTCATTAGAAAACTAGTCAGAATTATAATAACAACATGGATCTGAGGCCAAAGTGAAAGTTATCTCTGGAAATGATTTTAGACTAACTGCTGTGTCATTTTATGTGAATTTGAGAAAAAGTATTCTGCATATCCAAAGAGCTGATATTAGTTAATGAAAGAAGTGCCTTAATGTTCTGCAGTGAACTCTCAACTTCCCAGGGCATAGTGGGTGAACTAATGGGTTAACTTGGGCTTTATAATAAAATAAAATCTTGCCCGAAAGAGAGACGAACTTGTGAGAATGATCATTAGTATTCTATGAGGAATGAAAAATAATCCAGTAGCACAAAAAGTAAGGGTGGACTTTTTCTTCATTGACCACTGTTAATCCATTAGCAACATATTTAATAATTCCTCTAAAAACGTAACTTGTTTAAAACACTTAAGGCTGTCATTTTTTATCAGTGCTCATCAGAGTCTATCAATCATTGTCAAAAATTGTCAATCACAGTCAACTGAGGGCATTTTCAGAACTAATGGATAAGAACTTTTTGACCTCATGTTTTTCATATCCTTAAAATCACATGCAGAACAATATAGCTTAGACTCCATTCTCTGCCATTGGTAACTTTAGGCAATCTTGGAGATATTCAAAGTGTATTTTGGATACATAGAGCTAGATTTGTTTAATGGTTCACATGTTAAGAAATCAGAAGCATGTATAGTGGAAGAATTATAGAAATGAGAGACACAAGACCGGGGTTCTACACAATCCTTCACAGTCACAGGTGACCAAGAGCAATTTCTTTACTTCCTCTGAGAGCTCTGTTGTTTATTCTCTAAAACAGGTAAATAATATCTTACCTGCCTAATGAGGGGATTGTGAAAACGATCTCACATGTTTTTCTCTCATTTGGAGATTTATTACCATAATTCTTTTTTTATGTAGTTGAACTGCACAAAAACAAACTAAAACCAAAACAATATAAAGCAAAAAAGACGCAAACTATTTCTTTAAGCATATTTCCTGTAAGACAGAAACCTCTACTTCTCTGTATTTTGCCCTGGTATATTTTTAATTTCCTACCCCAAGTCCTTTTAGTTTTTAGGAAAGCCAAATGATAAGGGTCAGATGGTCCCTAGAATTTCTGGTTAAGGTTAACTGTGGCAATTGTGAGTATGCCAGTAGTTCCTTCCTTTGGGGATTTTCCAAAGTCTAGTTGTAAGCCATATAAAGACCTAGGATTGCCAAATTATTGGGAAACACCAGAAAATCTGCTTCTACTTCTTTCCTGTATGCTACCCTGCAGTTCCGGGTTGTAGCTCATTGCCATGTTTCACGAATACTGTGTATGCTTTCTTGCAATGTGTACCCCTTCAATTTGAGATTTTAATTGAACATAACTGCTGTTTGATACACCCCTAACCTTTTAAACTACAACTTAATTTTCAACACGATTCTCTTCTCTCCACTTTTCAATGTCAACCTTTTCTATATTCTTACAATTTCTGTCTATAGACTTGCATTCATTAGGGTAAAGTGTCTCCCTATATTTTTTCAAATTCTGAATTAAGAAAACAGCCACCTTCTCTGCATTCAGGCAAACCCAAGGGTAATCTAAACATTTTCCTTGGGAAATTCATAAGTGATTCAAGCTCCTGCCAACATGAAAAGTTCACTCCACAAGGAAAACTTGAAACATTTATATAATTATTATTTGAGTAGCTGCTTTGAGTCAGAAACTTAAACAGCTACAGTCCTTAAGGTTCCCATTATCAATAGGCTCATCTTTTTCTTTAATGTCCAGCTCTGTGTTCCACTAATTATTTGTTGCCCTTTCTTCCTTTTTACAAAAAAAGGTGGGAAGGAATGCCTTTAGGGTTGACCTAGCTCTGACAAAACAAGTGGAAAAAAATGAGCAATGTTTCGAGAAACTGCACAAACGGAGGTCACAATTCCCTCTTCTTCTGAAGTTCTCTGAGACATTCTAAAGTATAGGTTATTCTACACACCACTGGACAAATGCCCTATCACTCCAGGGAAAGCTTAACTCTCCTTAGACAAAAGTCAAGGAGGCAGAAATCAGGGTAGCAAAGGGGTTATTTAAAAAAAAAAAGTTTTGTGCATTGAAGTTAAAAATTTTAAAAATCATTTGCAAAGTTAAAATGTACAAATATATATGTGTTAAAACTATTATCGATAAAAAAAATTTGGAGGACAATATAAATAATATCAACAAAGTATGTTATTTTATTTTATTCTACTTATTCCTGTTAATGCCTATGATATGCAAAAGTAAAATAAAGCAACATTGCTTTCCTGCTTTCTAGAAAATTATGTTAAACATATACTTTTGGAAAACACTCCTCAAACTGTGCTTTCCTCCAAACTCCACAACAATCGCCAATCAGTAACACAGAAGAAGACTTCTGTGACTAAATGTGGGACTTTTCCCCACACACCAAGCAGCAGACACCAACTAGACGTCCTCTAATTCAAGCCTAACACTATCTACCTGGAGATAGTGTCAGATCCCACAGCGGAGGGCTCAGTCCTCAAAACTGCCTCCCCCACAGACACTAGTCACAAGTCTGGGCCTCCAGAGCTTTGGACTGACCAGCTTCACGTTGGGGCTTCCACCACCCCCTCCTTCTTTGGGTTTGATTAATTTACTGGAGCATCTCACAGAACCCAGGGAAACACATTTACTGGTTTATCATAAAGGGTATTACAAAGGATACAGATGAAGAGATGCACAGGGTGGGGTTGGGGGGAGGGGCATGGAGCTTCCATGCCCTGCCTGGTCCACCCTTCAGGAACCTCCTCCTGTTCAGCTATCGGGATCCCCAAACCTAGTCCTCGTGGGTTTTTATGGAGGCTTCATCACATAGGCATGATTGACAACCGTGTAGAAATGTGATTGGACAAAAAGAGCATGATCTAAACCCAGCAAGACCTGTCTGTTTAGACTCTTCCTGGCCTCTCCATGTAGCATTCCTCCCTCCAGGGTATGGGGCCAGACCCTCTCTGGAATGAGGGTCTTTTGACCCACAATCAGATTAGAGTCTTGCCTTGGGCAGGTGAAAGGTGGGCAAGCGAAAGTCAGAAACAGAAATTCTGTCTCCTGAGGCCTGCTCCTGAGGCCTAAAGCACTCCAACATTATAACAAGGACTATGGAGTTATGAGCTGGGAACTGTGGATGAAAACCACTATATATATCATAACACCACAGCATATGACCCATAATTCTAATTTGGGACCATAATTTTTTTATTATAAATAATGCTATTACAAATATAATTTTATTTGTATCATCTTGAAAATTATATAGGCCAGCCAACATTAAATGAGATTTAAATGTACTTCATGTATGTTATTTGTGACAAAAGAGGTAGTTTTTATGCCAAATTGTGTTATAATAAGTACTTTAAAAAATAATGTAAACAGACACTGATTCTCTGGTGACTTCCTACATCACTTTCACCACTCTGACTCATAAAGACAATGCAAAATTAATGAAAGCAAGAAAAAAATATGATAAAATGTGTGGCATTCTTGTTTGTTTAGTTTTATTCTTAGCATTAATGTTTTGTCATGATTTTATTTTTTAGATGTAACATACACAATGACATAGTTTCTTTTTGTTGCTGTACTCCACAGTACTCTATATTTTTTAATCATTTGATTCTTGCACATCCACTGTGAGAAGGAAAGTGAGGAGGATCAAAGTGAAGTGATTTAACCACAGAGGAGAATAAATTTCTATGTGATATTTTTTATAGAAGACATAAAGCATATCAATTGTATCAGTTAGTTTTCATTTCAGATTTCAGAATCCACACCAGTTATTTCAAGAGAAGAAATTTACCGTTAAACATTGTTAGCCACGGAATGAAGAAGTGAAAAAGCAAAAGGGTAAACTGTAAGTAATCGCAGAGGTAGTGGCTTCCACCTCTAGGACCACAGGAACAGAGGAAAGAAGTGTTATTATTGAAACTTGAGCACTGGAGAAGAATCCCCACAAAGCTGTCAATCCTTTGATGAGGATGTGTCACTTATGTGGCATGGGTATCTCTGAACTAGAAGGAGGGACGATATGGGGCTGGGACCCCATGCTCTGAAGAGAGGGTATTAGCCAACTACTACTTCTATTTTTTGGGGGGGGGTTGATGAAGTTATTTCTAAGAGTGTTGGAACAACTGCAAACTGGAATTAGTTATGGCTACCAGAACAAACTGTCATTGTCAGGATGAAGACGTGTTACTGAGTACTGCCGAAAACAACAGAAAGGGAACAGGAAAGAATGATTCCCCTCTTCTTCTTCTGTCTCCTTTAGGTTCCCTCTAGCACCTATGATTAGTTTAACAGAGAGCCAGTTGGTAAGAGAGAAATATGATTGGCCAAGTATAAGGTGGGTATGTGGCAAACATAAAAGACAGTAGCCTAAAAAGCAGCACATAAGGTATCTAGTATCTACGGGCATGCATCATGAGAATGTCTAACAAAAACTGACAGAACAGAGCCTGTGGTTTATTGTCAATTCTTTTTCCCCCATTTTAATGTAAATCATATTCAGACATATGTGCACATGTGCATGCAGGGGCTGCGATGAACAGATTAGAGAGCCTGGGGCTCAAGAAGACCCACAACGAATAAAGATAGAAATAAGAAGCAGGATTACTTAGTTGAGGTATAAATTTAAGATAAGGAAGGAGTGAGAGTATGTGGCATATTGTAAGATGGTATTTTTCAAAATGGAGAGCAATATTTCCAGTTCCATATTCTCTTCCAGAACTTTGTTGTGTTCCATCAAGAGGTATACTCTGCTTCCCCCCCCACAGAAACTGGATTGGTCTTTGTGGCTGCCATGATGAAGAGAATGTGGAGTAAGTGACATTCAGTGTCTCCAAAGACTAGGTCACAGATATAGCTTCTGCTTGACTATCTATCTTGGGGTGCTTACCTGTGAATCTGGCCACCATATTGTATGGCAAGCCATCTAGAAGAGTTAGATGTAGATGGTCTAGCCACAGACCCCATGAAAATCTCAGATGATCGCCAGTCTCAACTTTCAGACATGTAATTGAGCAAACCTATAGATGACTCTAGTTTCCAGGCTTTGAGCCACCTCAGTTTATGTTGAGTGGAACAATGATGAGCTATCTCTCTTGAGCATGTCCAACTTGCAGATTTATGAACAAAATATATATACTTTTAAGCAACTAAGTTTTTGAGTGATTTCCTATATATCTATAGTGATTATAACAGATTTTGATACTGGGAATTGTATGTTGCTATAACAAAATCTAAAACTGGCTTTGTGACCAGGTGGTAGATGAAAGTTGGAAGAACTTTGAGGAGAGTGTTAGTGAATGTCTAAAGGGCTTTTGTTAACAAAAGTCCAATTGTCCCTGAGGGGGCTATCAGTAAGAGTTTGAACAAAAGTGACAAAAATAATATTAAAACCTGGAAGGAAGAGAATTCTTGTTACATAGTGACAGAAGGTTTAGCAACACTGTTGTCTGAGTTAAGGTGAAAAGTAGAAAGTACACTTGATAAATTGGATGATCTAGCTAAGGAGGTTTCCAAGCAGAATATTGAAAGTCCATCTGGCTTCTTTCTGCTGTCAATAAACTGAAAGAAGAGTAATAGAAATGAAGAAGGAATTATTTAGTTGTTACACAAAATTTTAAGAAAATATAAAGAAGCCCAGACTTGCTGATTTAAGAAATAAGACTGTTTCTAACTCCCAAACACATGATTCTCACATTTAGAAAGATTTTTAGAATAAAGATCAAATCAAGGGTGGGACTATAAGTTTATTTGTGTGAGACCACAGAAAAATTTATGTCAATGCCTCAAAGAACTTTTTAGTCAGACAACAGGCCCTCTGAGCATCTTAAAGATGCGTCTCACAGATCCTCTTCCACTACAAAATAATAGAGTTTCTATGAATCCTCAGGACTATGTCCATCAGAAAGCCTTACAGAAAGCCCAAGAGAAGGGCTTATCTCATCGAGATTTGTGGGTGTATCTTTTGTCTAATGGAGTAAACTCCAGTAACAATCGTAGTAAGGTCGCAAGGTTTTAAAGAGAACGTTACTAGTAGAAATACTGCCAGCTTGAACTAAAAGAAGAAAAACAGGAAATAAAAAGATGTCTTTGGATCACCATACTGCTATAGGCAGGACAAAGGTTGAGGACACTACTCAGTTGTAAAATCCAGATACTTTTGATAGAAAATGAAGGATGTCTCAGAAGGCAGAACCAAGAGTTCAAACAGCAGAGGCAAGAGCCAGGAGGGATCATTTCTGGATAGGCTCAAGTACTGAACCCTATTCCAGGAACTAACAATGTGTACCTAGCTAGATTTTAGGATTTCTGTGGACTGATAACTGCTGTAGGCTCCCATTTCTACATTTTAATGTTGTTGATAGTGGTTATCTATGTCTGTCTCACCATTTTATGTTGGATGTGGGGGAGAGGAGATATCTCTTTAGTTCATAGGTCTTCAGATTGAGGAGATCTGTTCTCAAAGGGCTACACTTGAAGCACTGCACCTGAGGAGCCTTTTGAACTTGAGGTAGACAAAGAGATCCAGTTTCTTGAGCATAAGCCTGATTCTGTAGTGGCACTTTAGGGGGCTCTTAGAAGAGGATGACAGTGCGTATTGCATGTGAGAAATGTAAGCAGACTGGAAGATTGTATTTTCCAAAAATAGTCATGTTGTTGAACACAGGTTCAGCTACTCACCACCGAAGAACCAAACATAAGAGGCCGGTGCTGCTGAAGTGCCAGCAGACCGAGGAGATGGTGGACTATTGTCTCAAAGACCATTTCATCTCCTCTGCTTACTGAGCAATCTATAAAGAGAAGGTGTAAAGGGGGTTGGTGCCAGGAAGCAAGCTTTGTGCAAGTCATCATGATTTGCTAGATGGTTATCAACAAACAGTGGGTCATCTGGTGGATCTTATTAACAGTTGACCTATTCCAGACTCTTGATCTGTTTTTCCTCAAGGTCCTTTCTAATCTTGTGTGCTGCAGCTGTGTAACAGCAGGTTAATTCTAAACTTTTAAGACAGAAAAAGCCAAAATCATACTGGAAGCAAAATGGCTTCCCCTTAGCTGGCCTAGTGTTATAGTCTGAATGGCCCTTGTGGTACACTTATTCTCATAGCAGTATTTCTGGCCCCAACTACTCTTTCAGAGCATTGTCAGTACTCCATCAAGAGGTAAATCTAGGCCAGATGCAGTGGCTCATGTCTATAATCCTAGCACTCTGGGAGTCTGAGGTGAGAGGATCAGTGGAGCTCAGGAGTTCGAGACCAGCCTGAGCAAGAGCGAGACCTCATCTCTATTAAAAAATATATATATTAATAAAAAAGGAGGTAAATCGGTTTCTCTTCCCATTAAAATTGGCCAGGCCTTCATGGATGCGTCTGTGAGTAGAATGCAGTGGAAGTGATACTGCATGATTTCTGAGGCTAGGTCAACCAAGTGATTTGGTTCCCACCTGATCTCTCTCTTGGGATGCTTTGCCTCAGAACCTAGCCATTATGTTATGAAGAAGCCTAGGCCACATGGACAGGTGTTCTGGCTGACAGCTTCAGCAAAATTCCTGACAGCCAACATTCACCTCCAGACATATGAGTAAGCAAGCTTTCGGATGATTCTAGCCTCCAATGTTGAACCATTACAGCTGATGCTGAAAGATTCACAGGTGAGCTATTAATGCTAACTCCTGCCCAATTTTCAGATTTATGAGCAAAATACAAATCATCATAGAGTTTGAAGCCACTATGTTTTGGGGTGGTTTGTTTCACAGAGGAACTGTTGTGCTAATGTGTGCTTAGTATTTGCAGAAATACCTAAAGTAGAACAGAGTTAAAACAAAAGAAAGGAAAAGGTGAGAATTCAAAGGACAGTGTGAAATCAAATGCACGAGTAGGTTGATTAACCATTAAACATCTAGGACATTTCTTTCTCTGAGAAAGGGGGAGAAAGTGGGGTGACAATACAAAGATAGATGAAGAATAGGGAAACATTCTTAAAAGACACATTTACTTTTTAGATATAAGGTTTTTGGAACACTGAAAACCTCTAACTTTTAAGAAACTATATTTTAAATCTATTTCACGTACTTTATTCACGATGATAAATATTACTTACCTTTTCAATTTCACAGCGTTCCTGGTCTACTGCATATTTTAATTCAAATTTTTAATGTTTTCTTTTAAAAGGCTAAGTAAGATAAGCACAGTTTGCTTTAAAAGGCGAAAAACTTCGAAGTAGTCCACCCCAAATTAATCATCATGCCCCCTTTTCTCATATTTCTTTCCTTAATGGTTTAGAGATGAGCAGTCACATTACCATTATGTATGAATACTACTAAGCATAAATAAGTGGGACAGGTTGCCCTGCAAACAAATTTCATTAAAGTTACCTAGATTAACACATTTTAAAGGTCTCCTTAATGAATCTTTGTCCTTGTGATACAACGTAAGCAAGAATAGGGCAAACTAAGTTGTAGAATTTTATATTTCCATCTCTAGCTTCAAACAATTAAGGGAGTTATAAATAAGCCCTACTATCTTTATCCCACTCAAAAATAATGAATGAGCCATCCTCATGAATCACAAGACTATCGCATCAAGCCATCACAATCCCAAGATCATGAAAGCAAGACTTTAAACCAACATTATATTTTGGAATAAATCATGGACTTGGTAACTATTTCAGAATTGTAAATGTTATGATTTTTAGAGTTATAGCATAATTCATATATCAAACCATGGCATCTATGAACCCCATCGTAGAATCACTAGAGCTTTTCCAATTTTTAGAGCAAAACTTTGTGAGTGCAGATTTTTAAAAATTGCTGTGAAAAGAAAAGTGATCAAACAGAATATTTGGAAATGTTAAAAAGATGGGTTTTGTAATGAAAATTATACCTATAAGTATAAATAGGAAGAAAATTCTGATTCACAACGTAGCAATAATTAGATTATTCCTGTAACAAAGGATTACTTTTAGTTTTTATTGGCAAAAGATAACAAAGAATAAAAAAGATAATTCAAACTAGGGATTTGCCAACCTGACAGAGCTTTTTATTTCTTTTTTGAATGGGGGATGTGGATATAGACATCCAATGGATTAATAAATATTAAAGCTATATATCTCCTAATAATTTAATATCCATTATATATTAATAAATAATTCCTTTTTGTAAACTGTATGTTATTATCATGATTTCTGTAACAGATTGAAGTTAGTAAAGGGTCTATGTTGAAAAGCATTATTGTAGGATACTATAACCATATTCTAAATGGTAGAATTATTAAAGGGGCAAATAGACTTTTATTCTGATTTGAACTTGCAGCTACAAGGTTGGTTAAAACCTTTTTATTTTTTCATGCCTGTGATATTAGGGAAAAATACAGATTACAGGGCTTTTCAAAACTATTGTTTTGTTTTCCTTTTTGAGAATTTACACGTTTTTCAAAGGCATTCTAGATGATTCATTTTCATCCCTTCAAATGATATAAGAAAGGTGTGAAGCACATAGAGCACATGTGTTAGTTGCTTTTTTCCATGTAATTTTGAATCTCAAGTAAATTGATACGGCAAGATGACAAATGTTAGAATGTGAGATTTATATTACTCTTTGTTACATAATGCATTTCTATTAATAGCTTAAATTTGGTTTCTCATTGGTTCCACATTTGGTTTCTCATATATAAAGCTTCAGGGTACACAATTTTTTTATACATAAAAAAATATATCCACCCATTTAGATCCCACAAAATGTCTAGGTCCTAATGCAGCACAACACTTTGTTAGGTTGACTCCTTCCCTGAGGAGAAACAAAAATATTTCCCTGTGGAACAAAAGGTCTTTAAAATCCAATGAAATTAATAGAAAATTTCAGTAAAGTATCTCGAAATAGCCACAGGTAGTGAATTTTCCACACAAAATATAGAAAAACTAGACAACTTATTGATGTGTTCATAAAAATATGTTTTGCTTTCCAGAAGGAAAGTATAGCAATAGGAATTCAAACACAAAATAGAAAACCAGACCTAAATTTAGCATTTAATATAATTTATAAGAAACTCTATTTAAAGGAGCATTCTATAACTTTGCCTATTTCAACCTTCGTTTCAATTTCTAGCCCTTCTGAACTACTTCTGCTTGAAGTACCGTTTGTTATTACTTACTGCCTTTACTTTCTTTACGTTACCAACCTTTTGTCTGTTTCGGAAAAAAGATCAAAATAAGGATATCACCACTGCCGCAAAAACAAGTGTGTGTGTGAGCATGGAAATACACACACACACACACACAAACACACAAACACAATCATAATACTCTCAGGATTCCCAAATTATTTACAATCCATTTTCTTATTATTAAATGGTAATTTTAATATCATAAAATACAAATGTACTATAACACATCTTTCAATTCCAGAGAAGCTTGCAGGCTATATTCTGCAGGACTGACAGATTCTAACCTAACTGTTAATATAATGTGGAAAGAAAAGTTTTCTTATATGAATTCTACTATTAATAGGAAGACTCAAAAAGAAATTATTTGTGGCCAAATTTCAGATCTGACAGAACAAAATGGCAAATAGAATCATGGCTAAAATTTTGAGGAGTTTAGTTCTATAAAAAAAAATAAATAGCACAATAACCAAATCAAACAAACATATATTCTTCCTAAAATCTAGGCTTGAAGCATTTCTCCCTTATTTGCTTATAAGTTGGAATTACTACTTTGATCAGAGAAAAAAACAAGAGGCAAACAAAAACATCTAAGATGAAATAGTATTTAAATAACTACAGGCCATAGAACTCCCCATAGTCTGTGGCAAAAAATTCGATTGCCATTCATTCTTGCACTATTATTTTTAATTTTTTCTTATTATTCAATGCTGCTTAGAAATTTTAAAAAATCCTTAGAGATTTCATTCAGTTCAGCAAACTTACATTGAATAATCTTGATGTACCAAATGCTGAACTAAATGAGGGATTGCAAAAATGGCTAGAATACAATCCTTGCCTTCGCTCCTACAGCGCTTATTTCTCTTATATTACCTGGCTCACCGAAAGCCTAGAATTTTTCAAGATAATTGGAATATATCAGCACTCACAATCAACCCTCTGTGTTTCCAGAAAAAAAAAAAAGAGAAAAGAATATCTTCCCTCATGGGATTGACATTCTAATGGTAGGGGGCATAAAACAAACCTAACTAAATAAACTGTCTAATATGTAAGAATTCTAGAAAGGGATAAGTGAGATAGAAAATAAGAAGCATCATGGGAGAAATCAAGACAATGCGGGCAGAAGTGAGCATGAGAGGTAAACTGTAGATTTAAATAGGTTGGTGAAGGTGGGTTAGATTTATCAAGAAGTTGGCATTCAAGCAAACACTTGAAAGAGTTGAGAAAAATGGGGGCTTGAGTTTCTGAGGGAACAGCCAGGACAAAGGCCCTATGGAGGGACCATTGTTGATGTGTTCATGAGCAGAATGACAGAGATATTACATTTTAAATGAATAATTTTAGCTACTGTATTGAGAACGCATTATAGAGAGTTAAGGGCAAAAGCAGAAAAAAACAGGTGGAAGAACATTACGGGAAAAAATAATGGTGGTTTAGACCAAGATGGTATCAGTTGTCAGTATAAAGAAGTTGACTGATCTTTCTGGCCCCCTGGATTTTAGATCAGCATGTTGGGAGATCATCAGGTGCTTAATGGATTGATGACAATATATTAAATTATATCCTGCTCTTGTGAACATATTTGTATATGCAAAGTTCTATGTTTATGCATTTTTAATAAGTAGAAAACCATTACCTATGATAGTAATTGTTTCATGGAATGCTGTTAATACTGTTTTTTGATGTCGAACTATCATTCCCTTTTAGTTTGACTCCCAATTTCTGTTCTCTCTCACTCCACCGTACTGTACTCATGCCAATTACACATTTCAATTTGTGCTGTGTTATTTTGGGCTTGCCGCTCTGCTACTGTGATAGTTGCTTCATTTGTTTCTCCAGTTTGGTTCTCCATACGACACAAGTTATAGGAAAATACTGTTAGACACAGTAATCCCTTCGCCCTCCTGTATTAGTATATCATCCTAATTATCAACTTTTAAGAGACAACTAAAATGATCAATTCTTTTCTAATCCTCAGTAACAGATTTAATCAAGGACAAAGTAGTCTTCATACAAAGTGGGTCTTATGCTAGATGGGCTGAGAAAGAAAATGGTCTGAGCCTTGAGGTTAGGTGGGAAGGAATGAGTACATTTATTTATTTATTTTTTCATACATTAAAAGCCAGAATCAGAAAGTGAAAAGGGGAAAGTTTCATAGCAGTAAATCTTTCAAAGATTATCCTTCTACCTAGCAGAGACATTTTTCCCTCTCATCAGGCACAATAACCATAAAGATGCTTTAATTTCTGTTTGTTTTATGATTTTGAAATTCCGAAAAAGAAGTTATAAGGGCAAGTTAACGTATTAAAATGCTTTGAGCCCTTTGAAGAAAAGATATTTTTATTAGATATATGTTCAAGGCATTCTTTCTGTCTTTGCCCTTTTTTTTCCTTCTCATAAAAGATATTCTCTTTCAAATGGACTTAAAACTATCAAATGTGTTTTCACTTACATTTATTTCATCTCCTTGTACATGCTAGGGCCCATCTGAAGTAATAACCTCTTTTTAAAAGCTTTATCTCTTCAAAAAAATAATAAAACTAAGAAATTATAACAAGCCAAATATATAATATGCTATAATATAGGAATTGATTTCATTATTGATTCGTGATGTCTTGAACCATCCTCCCTCTGCCCTTCACCATATCTCAATACACACTGGATATGATCATCTTCTTCAAAAGTATGTCTATACGTGTTATAGCCAAAGACTAAACTGCAGACAATTAGCTGGTCTAGTCTTCTGCCAAAGCTTGAAATAAATCTCTATTTCAGATATTGGGAAGACATCAACACCCCTTGTCCTCGACATGTGATTCCTTAAATAGTACCCCAGTGGCCTCAAAGAGTCAATGCACTTCTTTAAGCCTAATTTATTCCCAGAATATGACCTGGGTGCTGGGGAGGATAGAACACATTATCTGATGTTCAGATTGCTCAACTGTACCCTAGAGAATCAAAACGCTAAGAAGCATATGGTATGAATATTGTCCTGGTGAAGGCACATTGTTCCACTTTGGAATTTAAAACAAGCAATGCAGCAATTGTTCTTAACAAAGTCTGACCCTTTCTCCCAAATCAAAAGACTTCATAGAATTTCAGGAAGCAGCATGGTATTTTACATATTTGAAAGGTTCTCTGTCTGCCATGTAAGAGTCGGTGATTCTACAAAGAAAAAAAATCTTTTTTTGTAGTAACTGCCCATGCAGATCATTAAAAACACACGCACACAACTTTTAGCTTTGCCTTTTCCCCACCCTGATGGTGGCAGTGACAATGTGCAGTAACAAAGACTTTGAGCTGCCGGCTGATGCTGAAGGTAAATGCCTGTGACAGAACTACCAGCACTGATGGATGGCTCTGGGCCCGCTGTGCTGACAAAAGGCTGGGGTGTTTGCAGTGGTTGGTTGTCAGTGAAAATGGGCATTACCTGATTTGGCATTCAAACAGTTTGCAGAACCTGAAGTGATGGTCAGCATTGAACCCTGAAGACACAATGTTAGCAGGGTTAATATATGGTAGAATCTGTCTATCCACTGTGGTGACTGATAATTTACTGAATCCAGAAACCTTCTGATACACACTTGGGGAGTAAAATTTCTAAGTTTTTTTTTTTTTTTAGTTGAAAATACTAGTAAATACATAGATTCCTACTGGGTTCTAGTATTTTTTATGAGACCTTATAGTATGAAAAACCTTTCAAAATATCTTCATTTCCATCACTTATTTTTCTGTCAAACCACTGTAAATTTATATTTCAAAGTTTATTTGCCTCATAGGCATTATTATTTTTCTCAGTCTGTCTATAAATAGAATGATGATTTTACCTGCTAGTTTCATCTGGTATATTTTTATATGTTTATTTATATTCAATCTACTTTAAAAATATGAACTGAACTAAAAGGCTTTTGCCAAGAAAACAAAGGGTCTTAACATAGTGGGAAAAAACAAGCATCAAAGCAAGAGGACAAAAAAGTATTTTAAAAATCATGCTGAAGTTATTATAGTTAAAAGCAAATTTAACTCTGGGGTTCCAAGCAGCCTAAGCAAAAAGGAAAATATTATGGGATACAGAGCTCTATTTATCTTGAAACAAGCATATCAGTTCATCAGGAAAAAACCCAGCTTTTTCTTGTTCACAGTTCCGAAGGTAAATTTTTCAAGGGTTTATTTTCCTTTTAAAATAAGGGCCATTGAATAAAATATTGACCAATGTTCACAGTGGAAGTTTTTATAGAAAATACAATGGTATTCATCACATGGCTATTTCTTTTATTTGACCTTAGCAGGAGACAAGAACACAATGATAAACCAGAGTTCTATGAATGAATAGAGAAACATGGTTTAGTTCTGTAGCATGTTGGCAACCTAGCTTAAAATAAGGCTCAAGTCTCACTGTAATTCTAGGAAACAAAATAAAACAAAGGCCTGGTGAAAGATCACTCATAATTATATTGCAAATATAAGCAATTTTTATTTATGAATCATTTTTGATAGGTTCAATAATTTTTCAAGATAATTATTGAATAAATACTAAATAATAAAATAAATAATGCAATAAGTAAAAATAAATAATATATCTGCAAGATGTATTAGATGGAGTCTATATTTGATATATAGAAGTAAAATTTGTATGCTTTCAAAGTTCTGGTTAAGGTTGTGTGTAGTAGACCAAGTGCAGAGCAGTGGATTCTGAAAATTCTGAGCCAGCCACTACAAGGTTGTGCCAGTGAGTTGCAGTAAATGAGAATGACATTCTTTCAGAAACATCATTTCTAAAGTATATGTAGAGATAACTTTTTAGTAAAAATACCATGAATATCCAGAGACTCCTTCATTTTTATAATATGTAATCAGGAAAGCAAACAAATGAGGGGAAGGTGGATGAAATTGTTGAATAATTGTTGATTTTAGTATTTACATTGAATAACATAAAATTGCCTTCTTTGTAGATCAAAAGAAATTGAATATTAGCAATTTCATGTAGTTCTGCGATAGATTTCATTTCCTCCACCATATATGTTGTAAAAAATATAAACATAAAACTGTAACTTTTCTTTCATAGCATAATGCTCCAAATATTATGTACAGTTATAGAAAATGTAAGTTATAAATTTATTGAGAAATTATGATATTTAGAAACAATGTTACAACAAAGGGTCTTTTTCTTTGTCCACATAATTTAATAATATACTTCACTGCTGCTGGGCTGATGCTTTTTCTGTAAGAGAAAAAGTAGACAGAAAAAGAGATTGCAAAAAAAAAAACCAGACTGATTGATTACACTTACAAAATCCTTAGGAGTGGAGATATAAAAGTAAACCAAATAAATTTGTCTGAAAGAAATTTCTTCACCATAGAACTAAACTTTATTTTTTGGATCTTACTTTTAAAAGCAAGCTAATATTATACAAATTGCATGCTATAAAGCAACATTTTCCAATTGGTGGCCTGAATAACAAGAAGTACATTACAAGAAATTGTTCTGTGCTCAAGTGTGAGAAAACACAGGATAAAGAAAGTTAATTAAGGCCAGGTGCCTGTAATCCTAGCACTCTGAGAGGCCAAGGCGGAAGGATCACTTGAGCTTAGAAGTTCGAGACCAGCATAAACAAGAATGAGACCTCATCTCTACAAAAATAGAAAAAATTAGCGCGGCTTGGTGGGCATGCACCTGTAGTCCCAGCTACTCGGGAGGCTGAGGTGGGAGGATCACTTGAGCCCAGGAGTTTGAGGTTGCTATGAGCTATGTGAGCTATGTGAGCTATGATGACACCACTGCACGCTAGCCAGAGGGACAGAGCAAGACTCTGTCACCATAAAAAAAAAAGTTAATTAACTTGATTTATTTATTTACTTTTTAAAGGTATTTCATATGATAATGTACTTCTGGGAAGGGAAATACTGTGTACAATTTGCCACACATAGTTGATTAAGGAATATTTCCTTAATTGGATACATATGTTTCTTGGGTCACAGTTTGGGAACTGCTGTCTTAGAGTATCAATGAAAGAAACCCAAATTCTCAGTGAAAAATAATATCATTGAGATAATGATTATAATACTTGCTTTTAAGCAAGGGCATTATTGCGCAACCTATGAACAGAATAAAACTTTCTTTACAAGTTTTATGTACCAAAGATATTCATTTGAATAACTCTATGTAATCACTTAAAAACCATACATTAAGCTAAGTCAAAGACAGAATATCCTTTAGTTGTGATGTCTGTAACCACAAGACACACAAATAATCATTTAATCTATACCAACAATCTAACTTTCTATAAATACTCACATATTGAGATAAAAATAGTCCTAAAATATTTATTTCACTTTCACCATGGAATAATAATACAACACCCATCAAATATATTGCAACTTCATTGATATAGTCTAATTTGGTTCTATAACTTGACTTTATAATTTGGATTTAGAATAAGATTCATGCTGGCATACATGATGGTTTATGCTTGTAATCCTAGCACTTTGGGAGGCAGAGGTGGGAGGATCACTTAAGGCCAGGAGTTTGAGAACCAAAGTTCAGCAGATAGAGATAAGTATCTAAGTTCCCATGATTGATATCTAAAGTAGTCCCTTCTATATTAATTTTACTTTAAAATGAAGATGTGAATTTACCTTCTGCAAATTATTATCGTTATCAGTAATAACAAAAGAATAACTTTTTTGTTTCGTACAGCTTGGCCCTTAAACCCAAGCCACATACTTTATCCGGGATCAATATTAGCAGAAGTCTTTGTGTTTGACTTATGAAGAAATGGTAAAACAGTAAAATTATGGCAATAGATGAGATAGACCAATGATTGATAACTAGACAAATAGATATACAGATATGGAATAAAATTAATCAGAATTTTAAAATTCACAAAGCATTAGATTCTTATATCTAAATTGCCTTCACACTCTCCATCAAAATACAATTTTCCTTTACAAAAATTTTTTCTTTCCTAGGCAAACATAAGAATGCATCAAAATCCTGACTAGACTAGGATTCTATGTCCCTCATTTTTAACAGATATTTTGAAGTAAAAATCAATGAGCAATCATCAGTCTCATAGAAATATAAGATATTGCTTTATTTTATTTTATATCTGCATTTTTTTTTTTTTTTTTTTAGTTCAAGGCCTTGAGTGTTCAAACATCTGGAGGAACTGTAATATCCAGGCAGATGTCCCTAACACATTCCTTCCCATTCTTGGCTAATTCTTAGTCTACCTATCAGAAGTGCTCAGTTGGGTTCCTGTGGTTCAGGGACTCTCTCCAGGCTCTGTCTCCTCAAGGCCATCACCTTCTCCCTCTTTGAGGGCTTGTTTCCCTCCTGGGATGCTGGATCTGATGCCTCACAGCAGAGCCTTCAGCAGCCTGTCTGTTGTTTTTCAGTTCTGACTGGCCCAGGAACCTGTTTTCTCAGTTTGTCCTCAGAGTGTCAGCCGTGGAATCCCATCTCATTACCAGGCAGGCCGGGCATTTAAAACACCAACCTGAGCCTGGAGATGGGGCTTTGGATTGTGTAGACATAAAGAATAATAGCTATGTTTTCATGGTTCCTGGTAATTACATTGAACTTGCTTATTGTAATATTAGGGATATACACTGAAAATTTGTAGGTTAAAAAAAAAGAAAAATAAAAACAAATGAATTTACTTTATGATTCCTCTTTAAAAATAATGACCAATAAAATGTAGGTAGAAGTAGCTTTAGTAGTAGCTATAAGAAGAAACACTTTAAAATAATGAGGTCTTTTATTCCCTCGGACAAATATATTATTCAGATACTAACTATATCTTAATGCAATATTTTCCATTTAAAATAACTAACCATTAATAAAGTAAATGAATGAAGCATTGGTTCCTTGTTTCCCAAACATCTATGTAAGATTTTAAAATAATGATTTCAGTATGTATTTTGTATAAACATTCTTTTAAATGATTCTAAAAAGAAAAAGAAAAGGCTTTCTCTTCTACCTTTCTCCCACTGCAGGATAACTAAAGAAAGTAAAAGTTCTGGACTTCATAGTTCAGAAAAGTATTATAAGATGCTGGAAGTTTGGCCTCAATTTTAATTTTATATTTCATTTAAATATCCAGCATGCGATGATGTTGATGTCTATTTTACTGCTTCCTTACCAAAGTGTTTCAACTTCAGCAATTGGGTGAAATGCATCTCAGATTTCATAGGAAAACAAAGCCCACTTTGTACACATGTATTTTACATGATCAAACTAGAAAATATTTATATATAAGAAAGTGAAGTTATGCACATTGTTGAAATACATAGGATAATTGATTAAAAATTAAATTGCTAATAGATATTATTTAATTCTGAGACACACAGGTATTAAAATACCAGGGAAACTATTTTGCAGTAAGCATTCTAAAGAAATTTTTCCAGAATTTCAAAAATCTTGGATAAATTGTTTTATAAGTATATATATATATATAAAGAAAATGAAAAAAATCTATCTTCACATTACCACTCTACTGTCATAGAAATTTCCAATTAAAATATGTAAGTTGTGGCTTTTACGTACAGTTCTTCCATGCCTGAAATAGACTTAATGCCTCTGTGATGATGTTCCTGCCTCAGCATGGAATGTCCTCTCTTTCTCTACCCACCAAATTACTACGTCTCTTTCAAGGCCCTTTTCAAACGCTCTTTTTCATGGAGCTTTCCCCACTGTACAAGTCAGAATTAATTACTTCTTCCTATGGGCTCTCAAAGCACTTTGAACTTCTAAATGGCAATTACTTTATTCTGCCTTGCGCTATTTACATGTTTAAATATGTCTGCCTCATAAGACTTGAGGTTCCTTGAAGACAACATCTTAATCAACCTTTTTTTTTTCTTTTCCCCACCTCACTGGGTTTCTTCCACTCATATGTACTTCATTATAATTTGGAAAATGGTTACCAGTTGCAGAATAGGTGCCTAATAACTTTGGGTTAAAAATAACCAAATTGGAATTATTGTTTTTTCCAATCCCTTCCAGTCAAATTCTGACTGTAATGATGCCTTTCCAGGCTGATCATTTTGTACCTTTGACAAGAAGTCAGCAATGTTAAAACTGTCTATGTGTGGTATTTTCCGATATTCCTTGGACTCCTAAATGCACCCTTTAATATATCATACCTGTAGAATGTCTAAAAATGTCACTTGGATAACTATCTTTTCTCTGTGCTTTACTAAGATTAACCTTTTGAGTCATATAAATCAAAAATTCAAGGGAAGAGAAAAAGCTGAAATGAATGTCACCTTTGTCCCTTTACTTTGTGAAACTTTCAACTTGAATACTGTATCATTGGTGATGTTTTAAACTTTTAGTTATATTTCTATGATGTTCCTCCCTACGAAGGTAAGAACAAACATTATTCACTCTCAGACATCCTTGAATTTGGTGAAAGGCATTTCGCAGTTAGAAAAATATAGACACAGAGTTTTAAAAATTCCCCCAAGGAGTGTAATTACTGAGTATCAGTACTGAAAATAGACTCAAAATTTTCTAACTTCTAGCCCTAATCTCTAAACCATGTAACAATGTTGTGCAAATGATGACTTGAGAATCTATGTAGACACATGAAATAAACCTCATAAGGCTGGGTAAATGTACTCAGCATCGTTTTCTAGCCTAACCTGTTAATGTTTTCGCTGATAACTAGTTTTATATAAGATCAAATAATTTTCTCCTTCACTTAATTTAATATTATTTTTGTTTACCTTTTCACGGTTTTTACTTAGTTTTTAGTCATCTGATTTTCTTTGATAACCAGATTAAGATGGATATCTATGCTTATATGGACAGAAGAAACTGAGGTTCAGATGTTTAACGTCAAAAAAAAACCTTTTTCTTTCCTATTTCAAGATCTTTCCTCTTTGTTAAACTTAGTAACAGGAAAAGAAATGTTAGAGACATGAGTGGGTGAAACTTAGAAGCACTTCAGAAGAGCTTACATTCAAATTGACTGCTATTTGATGACATATATAGGTTAATTTGGCATGTGCTAATATTAGTTTTAAATATTTTTTTCTTATTTATAAAAAACTAAATAAAACACACATACATTCCACTGTAATGCTTAGGTTTTCAATGTCTTTGTCTCTTACACGAAGTGTTTTCACACAATTTTTGCCTCCATACGTTTCTGAACATGTATTAAACTGAGTTTAAGTAAAAAGAACAACAGCATTTTTAAACATCCACAGTAGTTAAATTATTTTATTTTGAATACTATTATAATTAGTGTTGATGTTTTGACACATAATCTGAATGTTATCATGAAATTGCACCAGAAGTTACCAATGGAAGGACTTGTAAAATATAAATATATATCATCGCAGTGGGATTGTATTATATAGGAGGGGTACAAAGCAATATATAAGTACCTGCATATGTTTGGATCTGGACTTAGAATTTAAATACTCAGTTTCATCATTCATATTTAAGAGCAAATAGAAAATTAGAGAAAACAGAAAGGTTCAGTATGAATTTAAAGTCCTACACAGATATATGGCCACTTAGAGGCTAAATGTGGCATGTTATTCATAGCCAAAATTATATTGGAGTCTAAATAATTAAAATTGTGTGAAACAGGAAAGAATTAGGGTCCTCAGTTTACAGTAACAACATTACTCACATTTGTAGTTACAAAGCAGCTTTGCATACATGATACTGTCTTCCAGATTGCTGGTTTAGGGACACCAGTGAAACTGAAGGTAAGAACTGTTTAACAAACCAATAAGGGCAGACGCTCTAAATAGAGCTTGTGCGTATGACTGTAATGAAATCCCTCTTGCATATATAGGAAGCATATGCTTTTGTACAGATTCATTCAGATCAAAAGCAAAGACAAAAACCTGGAGAATTTTTTTGTTTTTTATTTGTTGTGCTTATTTGATCTCTAGTTTCAGTTACCCTTAAACACTCCTTTTCCACTTGGAACAACCAAATTACCTAAACTATAAAAGCCACTGGAATATAAATGCCATAAAATATCTCAAAGAATAAAAAGGAATAGGAATGGTGTGGCACTTTGTCACTATTGTTTTTTTTTTTTTAAAAAAAAAACCAGATACTTTATGATTCTACTTACATGAGGTAACTAGAGTAGTCTGAAATTCATACAGACACAAAGTGGAATTGTGATTGCCAAAGGCTTTGGGGTAGGGGAAAATAGGGAGTTAGCATTAATGGGTCCAGAGTTTCAGTTGGGAAAGATAGAAACCATTGTGGAGATGGATGGTGGTAATAATTGCATAACAATGTGAATATATTCAATGCCATAGAACTGGACATTTAAAGATGGTTAAACATAAGCATAAAATAGTAAAATTTATGTCATGTATGCTTAATCATTATTTCAAAATATATGATCAGTATCTTATTTTCTGTACTTCTAAACAATTATTCAAATTCAAATTATTCAGAAAGACTTCTCTGAGAAATCTTTCAATTCTTCTCCTACACTCAAAACTTACATCAAAATGCATTTAGAAAATATTTGTATAACCTTATTATTTATATAAGGTATTTTTTCTTTATTGATGTATAATTTACATATCATGCCTTTACTTCATTTTAAGTGTATAATTAAATGGTTATTAGTAAATTTACCAAGTTGTACAGCTATTCACATAAATCAGTTTTAGAGGATTTCCTTCCCCCTATTGAGACCCCTAATTCCCATCCCAAATACATTTCATGCATGCCCCTCCCCTTCACCGTGCTCAACACATCCCTGATCTGTGGGTCTACCTCTGACCCCCCGAATCCCTAGTGAACACCACCACCATTTGAGCACCATAGTGTTAATCAGTCAGTGCCAATTTGACAGCAAGTACATGTGGGGCCCATTCTTCTAGTTTTATGTCACCTCACTTCGAATAATGGGCTCAA
>CAUYRT010076810.1:0-18084 GCA_963574885.1 Lepilemur ruficaudatus
GAGTGCCGTGGCGTCAGCCTAGCTCACAGCAACCTCAAACTCCTGGGCTGAAGCGATCCTTCTGCCTCAGCCTCCCAAGTAGCTGGGACTACAGGCATGTGCCACCATGCCTGGCTAATTTTTTCTATATATATTTAGTTGGCCAATGAATTTCTTTCTATTGTTAGTAGAGACGGGGTCTCACTCTCACTCAGGCTGGCCTCGAACTCCTGACCTTGAGCAATCCACCCACCTCGGCCTCCCAGAGCGCTAGGATTACAGGCGTGAGCCACCGCGTCCGGCCTCACTTAAGTATTTCTTTAACAGGTGAATAAAGTTTTAAAAAAGAATATTCCTAAACACTATCAAATTGCACACAGAGGTTTAAAAAAAATGAAGAGTTAAAGGTTTCCCTTTACGCCTCCCTCCTCTCCCTTAATTCCAATTGCACTAGTTGCTAAAGACAACAATCATGCTTTATTAATCTTTGTATTCCCAGCACTCAGTACAGAGCTTGGCACATAGTATGTGTTTAACAAATGCTTACTAAAATGAACTGAGACTAGGCATATAAGTTACAGAAACAAACATCACGAGGTGTTGTACATTTTTAAAAGATGCCTTAAAAGAAGAAATGGATCTCAGTTGGCTAAATTTTAGTAAGTACATAAATGGCGTGAAAAAAATTTTCCAGTATCAAATTAAGATACTTTGGGAATATAGAGTGCTACCATGTAGGCAGGCCAATTCTAAATAGGAATTTGCTCTTAAAGTCATCTTCAAATTATTTCTCTATATTTCCTTACAAACATACCATTCTGTAAACTATAGTATCCATCATGAGTGTCCATATCAACCATACATGGCTATTTAAATTAAATTACTATTAAGCAAAAATAAAATTCAGTTTCTTAGTCTTATTAGCCACATTTCTTATGCTCAGTAGCCACATGGCTAGTGGCTACCACAGTGGACAGTGCAGTTGAAGAGCATTTCCATCACTGCAACAAGTTCTAATTGGACAGCACTGCTCTAAACGTTACCCAGGTTTCTATACAACTGCTCCTACAGAGTCAGAGAGTCAGCGGAAGAGTAGTTATTCTTAAATCAGGTATTTCTTTTCTTTTTGTGGGGTGGGGAGGGAAACAGGGTCTCACTCTGTTGCCCAGGCTGGAGTGCAATGGCATGATCATAGCTCAATGTAACCTTGGAACTCCTGGGCTCAAACCATCTTCCTGTCCTAGCCTCCAGAGTAGCTAGGACTACAGCTGTGAGCCAACACTCCCAGCTAATTTTTTTATTTCTTGTAGAGACGGGGTTTTGCTATGTTGTCCAGATTGATCTTGAACTCCTGCCTTGGACTCCCAAAGTGCTGGGATTACAGACATGAGCCACCATGCCCAGCCTAAATCAGATATTTCTAAGTCAAAAATTGTATATAAACAGATTAAAAACTAAACTTTCATGAACGTTTTAATTTTTTCCTTAAATCTGTCAATATTGGGAAGCAAACAATTCACTTCTGTACCAAGCTGGTTAAAAGGATAACAAGTCAACAAGAACTAGTCTAGATTTAGTAGTATCGGGTATTTCTCTGAAAATGGGCCTGTCATTATACATCCTAACCATTTATATAAGCCTAGCTGTGGGTTAACACCCAAGATATTTGTTTTCATTCTCTAGAAGCACGATCCAATTTTTAAAATGTAAATGCCAAGAAATAGTATGGCTTTATAAAGTCTTTCTCTTTCATGAGAAACCTGAAGTCTTTGGTATATGGGGGAGGATTAATCCCTATACCTAAATCAGGGCAAGATTCAGTTTCCAACTTGCTTTCCCATATACAGTCTGCCAGAACCCCATTCCTAAGAGGAGCATCCATATAAAAATCTTTGGACAAAGAAAAGATGGATTTCAAGATACAAAGTTCCATCAGAAAATCTTTACCTAAATGGTCACTTCATAGCACCAAAATGTCTAGTATTGTCTATTTGACTAACTTGTTAAATAAGTTATGCAAATAAACTTCATATAGTTTAAATATCAAAGGTAGACAGTTCCTCAAAGTGTCTGTTTATAAAGGTTAGCATTATTACATCTCAAGGCCAAATTTTTTTCCTGTAAACAAAGATATAAAAGCAGCAGCAAGCACGGTCATAGAAAGCTTTCCCTCCTTGCTATATCTACTCAGACATAATTTATTAGCAATTAACAGTGGATATGTCTTTGTAGACATAATTATTCTAAAATTATTCTAAAATGAACATGTGCTGTTTTGCAATTCACAAATGCAAAGTTGTGGAAACAACGCAAGTGTCTATCAATACATGAGTAGATTAAAATGTGGTACATGTATAACATGGAGTACTATCCAGCTATAAGAAACAATGGTGATATAGCACCTCTTGTATTTTCCTGGATGGAGCTGAAACCCATTCTTCTAAGTGAAGTATCCCAAGAATGGATAGACAGGCACTACATGTACTCACCACCAAACTGGTTTCACTGATCAACACCTAAGTGGACATATAGGAACATTTATCGGATGTGGGGCAGATGGGAGAGGGGAAGGGGGATAGGTATATACAAACATAATGAGTGCGATGCGCACCGTCTGGGGGATGGTCATGCTTGAAGCTCTGACTCGTGGGGGGAAGGGAAGGGGGCAAGGGCAATATGCGTAACCTTAACATTTGTACCCCCATAATATGCTCAAATAAAAAAAAATGAACATGTGCTGTTTAGTAATGAGGAAAAACAGTTAAGTCATCGTCAATTAAAAAAAAAAACCCAGGCCTGGTGCAGTGACTCACACCTGTAATCCTAGCACTCTGGGAGGCCGAGGCAAGAGTTCAAGATCAGCCTGAGCAATGGCAAGACTCCATCTCTACCAAAAATACAAAAATTAGCTGTGCACAATGGTGAGCGCCTGTAGTCCCAGATTCTCCAGAGGCTGAGGCAGGACTGCTTGAGCCCAAGTGTTTGAGTTTGCAGGAAACCATGATGATGCCATTGCTCTCTACTTAGGGCAATGGAGCGAAACTATGTCTCAAAAAAAAAAAAAATCTACTCGTAAGCTCTCTCTCAAATACTACTTTTTCCTTTACTGTTATAACCTGATAGGATCCCTACTCCTTCTCTGAGCTCCTAGAGCAATTAATATAATTCCCACACTAGTTATTGATCTAGTATCCTCTCAATTCCATGCCTACTCAGAAAATGGAGCTGGAACTTTTAAGTATTTTTCCTTTGCCAGGGGCATGATGTGTGAAGCAATATTCGTAAAGGGTGCTAGAGAGACATTATATTAATAGAAGAAAAGCATTTTGTGTCCTGGTTCCAGTTGTCACCCAACTCCTGACGGGTAGGTGGTCCCTCCAGCATCAGGCTCCTACATGCAAGGTAGACACAGCACTGAATCAGCTCAGACTCTGTTCCAGCAACCAGCTGCTCCCCCATCCCCTTCTTGGGCAATTTTGTAGCAGAGGTAACACCTTTCCCTAGCATCCTAGAGGGCAGATGTCTAGCAACTTTGGCCAAGAAATAACCATTACTGGCAATCTTTTCTGCCATTCAGTGATCAATAACCACGTTCTCTCCAACAAGGTCTGGATTTCAGCTCTGGGGAGAGGGAAGGCTCTTCCCTGGGTGCTCCACCTCAGCTGCTCCTTACTTTTGCTATTCTTGGAACTACTTCTATTTACTTCTTACTAGCTAATCCCTCATTACTCAATTTTCTTGTTAGTCAATTATTCTGTTAATGTTCAAATTACTGTATGGTTTCTCTCTCCTGACTGGATCCAGAATGATACAATTCCATCCTCTGGTATGGTATTTACACACTTCCTTGAACTCAGTCACTTGGCTTCTAACTTTACTTCTCTTTCTACAAGATTAAAAACTGGCTGACAGCCTGGTGCGGTGGCTCATGCCTATAATCCTAGCATTCTGGGAGGCTGAGGTTGGAGGAATGCTTGAGCTTAGGAGTTCAAGACCAGCCTGAGCAAGAGTGAGACCCTGTATTTTCAGCCAGGTGCTTTGAGACACACCTGCACTCCCAGTTACTCGGGAGGCTGAGGCAGGAGGATCACTTGAGCCCAGGAGTTTGAGGTTATAGTGAGCTACAATGAAGCCACTGCACTCTACCCCAGGGCAAGAGAGCAAGACTCGGTCTCCAAAAACAAAACAAAACAAAAACTGGCTGGCAAGGAACACTTTCCATATCTCGCTGTTATCTATCTGATACTGTTTAACATCATGCTTTTAACACAGAGATACCAACAAAAGGTTAGACTCACACTTCAAATAATTATTCATAAATACTCTATACTCCTTCATTAGTTTAAGGCCACTATAAACAAATAAAACACTTTCTAATGACCCATTTTGTTTCAGAATTTTCACCAGCAAAACAAAAATAATTAGGATAGCATAAGAATACATCCTTGAAGGTCCCTAGACTATAAGGTTTAAAAGTTAGGAAAATGGCTGGGAATGGTGGCTCACTCCTGTAAATCCCAGTGCTTTGGGAGGCCACCCAGGAGAATTGCTTGAGGCCCAGAGTTCAAGACCAGCCTAGGCAACAGAGTGAGACCCTGTCTCTACAAAAAATATAAAACTTAGCCAGCATGTTAGCTGGCACCTGTACTACTAGCTATTTGGGAAGCTGGGGCAGGAAAATTGACTGAGCCTAGGAAAACTGATTGTAACCTAGCCAAGGTTACAGTGAGCTACCATCGTGCCACTGCACTCCAGCCTAGGAAACAGAGCAAGACTTTGTCTCTAAAACAAACAAACAAAAAGGTCAGGAAATTGGCACCCTCTTGAATTCCTGGATGCTTAGACCTCCTGGACCTTGCAAAATAGGAGATAATGAGCCGTTCAGGCTCACAGATTAGTTATGGCTACAGGGTTGTAATGGGGCACCTGAATGATGCCTACTTATTAATGGTATAAATGTGAACAATGAGGTAAGAAATTATGGTCAGAATAAGGTTGGCAAATTATTTGCAAACAAATTAGATAATTATGTTGGAGTTTCAGGGTGATATGGTTGGAAGTGTTAAAGGCTTTATGGTAAGCTTCCATTCTGCACTTTAAATTTTGCAGAAACCCCCCCTTCAACAAGCACAATACTACCAACAATGAGAATTATCTCCCATGAGAAAAACAGGGAGAGAGTCAGAGGGCCATCCCTCATTGGCCCTAAGCCCAACTTGCCCTGTTATCTTTTGCTGAAACTGTACCCTCTAACTTATTCAATAAAATACTAATATAACCACCTTATGTAAAAATCTGTGTGAAGTGCTTGTTTTCATCAAGCCTCAAAAGCAGCCCTCTGCAGGATTACCTCAATAACAAATTAGGACTGGAAGCCATAGCTAGAAATGCAGAAGATACAAGAATCAAGCAATAGTTTTGAGTTCGAACATGAAAAACCTTACACTACTTTTCAAACACCTTTCAGTAATCTACTCCTCACAGTGTTATGTGGATTACCAGTCTTCAACGAAACATAAAAATTGAGGCAAAGTGTTTATAAACTTTTAGAGAAATTTGACAGAGTAATTTATGTCAGTTGACTTTTTTTTTTTTGCCTTTCTCCACATGTTCTCAGTTGACTCTAACAACAAAAAAATGAGGTTTATAATCTGTAAGTTTAGTTTTTCTTTCATTTCCATTTTATAGTATTTTACGCAAGTTATTAGTCTATAACACAAAGTTTCTGAGAACCACTAATCTACTTTTTTTTTTTACCTCTAAAGTGTTCCTCATGCCAGAGAAGCACTAATCTAAACCACTCAATTTATAAACATATAAAAAATGCTTTTGCAAAGATCTGAATATACATTTCTCCAAAGACATACAAATGGCCAATAAGTACACAGAAAGATATTCAACACCATTAGCCAATAGGGAAATGGAAATTAAAACCACAATGAGGCATTGTTTCATACACACTAGGAGGGCTATAACCAAAGAGATAGAAAATAGCAAGTATTGGTGGGGACATGGAGAAATTGGAACCCTCATACACTAGTGGTAGGAATGTAAAATGGTGCAGTCACTTTGAAAACAAAGAGTTACCATATGACCCAGCATTCCATTCCTAGGTATATAACCCAAAGAAACGAAACTTAAGTCTACCCCAAAACCTGTACATGAATGTTCATAGCAGCACTATTCATAACAGTCAAAAATTGAAAAGAACCCAATATCCAGTACTGACAAATGGACAAATGAAACACAGTATATCCATACAATATTATTCAACCAAAAAAAGGGATGGAACTACTGACACTTGCCGCAACATAGACAGACCTTGAAAACATTGTTAAGTAAAAGAAACCAGTCACAAAGACCACATGATGTTTGATTCTATTTTTTTCCTTTTTTAAAAAATTTGTCTTTCAGCTGAATCTGGGGACTCTTAATGCATGGTTCCATTTATGACACAGAAAACAGATTAGTGGTTAGAGTGTCGGGTATGGGTGACTGCTGTTGAGTGCAAGATTTCTCTGAGGTGATACAAATATTCTGGAATTAGTGTTGATGGTCGCACAATCTTAAAAAACCAAGAAGCCCGCTTAACTGTAATCTTAAAGGGTGAATATTATCATATATGAATTGTATCTCAGTTTTTAAAAATTTAAGGGAATTTTTAAGGAAAAGAAAGAAACCACAATGGGGCAGATGAAGAAAGCAAGAGGGACCGACCTGAAATAGGCAGTGGCAAGAGTACAGAGTTTTCTGAAAACCACTCTGAAATAAAGAGTACAGTTTGCCTGGTGAAAAAGATACTCTTAAAGAATGTGCCAGAGGCTCCTAGAGCAATTCAAAAAGAAAAGTTCTAAAAATGATTTCAAGAAGAGAAGCATCACTATAATAATCGCACAGCCTTTCAGTGGGACTACTTTGAAGGTGACAAAACCATTTAAAGTTATTTCTTAAATAATTTAATATTCTTAAATTTGCTGTGTTTGGGGAAAGAATAATTTCTAGGACCTCAAAGCAATAACTCCTACATTCTATGCTATTATTTTTCACATCTGGGGGAAAAAAAGTTGTTAATAGTCATCACTTAAAAAAAAAAACCTGCTGATTATTTATTCTGCTAGTAAAATTTCAATCCAGTTGACAGAAAAATACAGAATAAAAATGTGTGGTTTCTCCATTTTTAAGAAATTAGTTTAGAAGCAAATAAGTTTTAAAAATCATTTTCTCAGGCTTTCCCACCTGTATCATAATTCCCCAATTCACAAAACAGCGTCCTCAAAACTTCCAAGTCACACCAGCTTATGACTTAATCATTGTTCTTAATATCCCTAAATTTATTCTAGGTCCCTCTCAGTCTATCCTACATACCATAGGTAGCAACTTTTTAAAATATTAAACTATCACTTCATTCTCCTACTTAAAACCTTTCAATGGCTCTTAAGATAAAACCCAAAACATACACTCATGATCAGGTCCCTGTCTAACTTTCCAGACTCATCTCTTTTTAGTCTTTCCTTCTACAGGTTTTAAGTTTTCCCACTCTTTCAGTTTCTCCAACAGCCATCTCAGGTCTTCACACATGATCTTCCTGGAAGGCTCTGCCCAGGGGTAAGGGTGTTCCTGCAACATGGGACTTTTAGTGTTAAAACCAGGAAACCCCTAGGCAAACTAGGATAAGTTAGTTGATCACCCTACATTCTGTCAAACACCTCCACTTGGCAAACACCTACTTCAAGTATTAGCCTAAATGTCACTTTCTCAGGAAACCTTCTCTGACATCTCTTTATTCCCATCCCATGAACACTGGTTTATTTCCTTCTATCTCAACAATCATCACACTGGATTTGCTTTTTTAATGCCTGTCTTCCCTAACTATATTATAAAAACTCCACAAGCATGGATCCAGTGAGTATCTTGTTGACCACTGTATCACTAACACATTGGACATTGTATCCAGTCCAGAGTAGGCGATGAGTCATTATTTGTTGAATGAATACATCAGTGAATGAAAGGATTTCATCTGTGACAGCATCAAAGTTAAGCAAAGGTTTTTTTCTTTAGGCTAGGAAACCTGGGAGAAATTGAAGACAAATTCACTATTCTATTTTCTTTAAGGTCACTAGAGAGCTAAGACAATTAAAGGTTTCATTTATCTTGATCTTCACAACTGATATAAGTGATTCAGAAACCTCACACCTTAACCACTGTATGTTCAGGATGAGAACCCCAAGGACATTAAATAGTCTAAACTCTCACTGCTCAATCTCTAATATTATTACTCAGTATTTACAACAGATCATATTCTTAACCAGATGATAGAATTCTAAGTAACAGGAACAGTAATACGTATGATGTAACTCATGAGCTGGTAAGGAGATTAGAGGGCATATGGCAGCAAGAAGTGGAAAATAAGACTAAATTGAGTGAGGCCATAAAATCACAGGTGCTGGACAGTTGGGAGCACCTGGAAGTCTGAGGGGTTTGGTTTTAATTGTGTTTTTTATTCTCATAATAAACGTAGTACATGATCATCACAAAAACTTCAAACTAGAATAAAAAAAAACCCCAGAATATCCACAATTCCACTTCCCAAAGATACCTGTTTTTGATACTTTCACACTAAAAGTTACTAAGGAGAGAAATTAGATGGCTGGAAAAAAATAAAAATTTGGGGGGCCAGGTGCAATGGGCTCATGCCTGTAATCCTGGCACTCTGGGAGGCCGAGAAGATTGCTTGAGCTCAGGAGTTTGAGAACAGCCTGAGCAAGAGCGACCCAATCTCTACTAAAAATAGAAAAATTAGCCAGGCATTGTGGCATGCACCTGTAGTCCCAGCTACTTGGGAGGTTAAGGCAAGAGAATCACCTGAGCCCAGGAGTTCAAGGTTGCAGTGAGCTATGATGACACCACTGCACTCTACCCAGGACAACAGAGCAAGACTCTTCTCCAAAAATAAAAAAAGTTAAAAAAAAAAAAATTCTTAATAAGTCTCTCCTAATTCATTTATTCAAGCATTTATTTCGTGCCTAAAATGTGTAAGATATTAAAGATCAAAGATTTATTCTCTGTTTGGAACTCACAAACTTTGAGTCAGTGGGAAAACACTAACAGATGTCTATTCTGCAATAATAAAACCTGACAGGGTCCAATGGAATGCAGTGGAAAAAGAGGACCCACAGCTCCTATTTATGAGAGAGTAATTAGGCAAAAAATTCAGAATAGGCTTTTGAAGGATGAGAAGGAACTTGCCAGGCAAAGAAAAAGGTCCCCGCATACAGAGGAATTGGGGAGTATAATGAAATTTTGTTTCAGAGATAGGCTTTGTCTAAAATAAAAAAAGAAAAGAAAAGAAAAGAAATTTTGTTTCAGAGATAGGCTTTGTCTAAAATCAAAAAAAAAGAAGAAGAAGAAGAAAGTTTGCATTTCAAATGTGATCCTTCTTTCTTTTTTTCTTCTTCCCCCTGGCTTCTACCCAATCACTTTAAATCACTTTACTGAAAAAGTGAAACAATGACTAAGCATGAAGGAAGTAAAGTAGTAAGACTCAGAAAATGCTTCAAAAATGCCTGTCAAGTAGGGAATGCAGAGAGAACACAAAGCAACAACAAAGATTACTAAGAAAGTGGTAAGAAATGAGTTAAACACTATGAAGTCTAGCTTTCCCTAAGTTTGGCCACAAATTCCAAATAGCAATTCGAAATCGAAAAATTTGGGGGGAGGGAGAGATATGAAAAGTTTTCAACTTCACTAGATTTATCAAAGAGATGCAAAATGGAATCACTTTCCTACTATCAAAGTGATAAGGTAAAACCTTTTACAGAAAAATGAAGGTCAAAACTGATACTACTCAAGTGGCAGTTATCTAGGCTTTAAAAAACTGGAACAGGCTTATTCTAGTAAATAATAGTATCAATCAGAAGTCACCCATGCAGTCTGTTCCAAATCTCCATGAAAATTATTTATATCAGATCTTTGAAGGAGTTCCACTAGACTGTAAATTCACTCAATATTAACTGAAAAAAGGTTCATGACCCAAGGCATGCTCTGCCTCATAAAATGAGCTATCTGCCTGAAGATACACGAAGACGCCCTGTCCCTCTCCACTAGCCATCCCTTTAATATTTAGAGACCCAGAGTCTGCCTCAAAGAAACAAACTGGTCAGCCATTCCTTGCTATGCAGCAGCAGTTTTTGTGGCAGCCAGAGTTATCTTCTCCTCTGATCTTTCTACATACATTTAGGAGACTACCATGAAAAGTTCCAGAAAACAAACAAGGAAGTGTCTGTCTATGTACCTGTGTATATGTAAGGTTCATTCAGGTGGAACTATGTAAGGGCAAAAGAACCTAAACTGACATATTGCTTCCCGGGATGTACAGTCAATTAACAGGTAAAGTGTTATGTTGCGGGTAAAAGGCTGGAATCAGAAAAGCCCTAATAGCAGCACATGCTAGAATCAGGGCTGTTCCCATACTATGTCAGCTCAGAGAGTTATACACTAAACCAGGGTAGAATACAATCCCACTGCTCTAGCCCAGAATTACTACATTAAATGAATGTCTGTTCATCACTGGAAATCAGGCAAACAGCTGTGTATTTATCCCTCAGCAACACACCTAGAAGTTTCAAACAGAATCCCAGTCAACTGTAGAGGCAAGGGCAATCCGCAAAAATTTCTGACAAATGCACATCAGATAATATTTAACAGTTACTATTCGATGATAAATAAGCAGAAAAAATTCCAACACTGATCCCAACAACTAGCACTAGGAAGAAGGATTACCCTTCATATAGAAGCAGAGCTTCACTTAGAAGGTAAATTACTTTAGGACACAGAATTACTTGCGATCACTATTTGGCAAACTCTATGAAACAGGCATATACAGAGAGAAAGAACTAAGATGAAATGAGAGTAATTTAAGAAAAGAGAAGAGTGCAGTGGCTCACACCCAACACTTTGGGAGGCTGAGGTGGAAGGATCGCTTTAGGCCAGAAGTTGGAGAACAGCCTGAGCAAAAAAGCATGACACCCCCCCAAGCCCATCCCCACTTCCACCAAAAAAAAAAAAAAAAAAGAAAAGGCAGCCAGGCAAGGAGCCCAGGAATTTGAGGTTGCAGTGAGCCATGATGATGTCACGGCACTCTAGCCTGGGAGACAGAGCAAGACCCTGTCTCAAAAAAAAAAAAAAAAAAAAAAGAAGAAGAAGAAGAAGAAAGGGAGCCAGGTCCATTAAAAGGATGCAAAGAAATTAAGATTGCAAATAGCAGAAACAAAGACAACACAGGAGGTGAAAAAAATCAGATTACTGATAAAAGGGCAACATTTGAGTGGCTTACACAGAGGACAGAAATGATGAGCCAACCTAATAACAAACCTTTTCAAAGAAGAAAACAGAACAGAACAAGTAAGACAAAAGTAATTTAACAAAAGGTATTTCCGGAAATACAAAAAGCACCAAGTGTGCAGATCATAAGGAATGAAATGTTTCAGACAACATTAGTGAACATGTACAACATAAGATCTGTCAAAATACTTTTAAAAAAAGAAAAAGGAAAATGCCTTCCACTATCGTGGCACAGGAAAAATGGAAGGGGGGTGGGCAAGAGGTCTGAAATGCAGTGATTAATGCAAGATCACACAGAATATCACAGAATTTCTGAGGAAGTTAGTGATCTAACAATCATTAAATGTGGTTTACAGTAATTCCTACTAAAAATATTAGCTGAAAATGTATGCTAGATAACATACATGATGAATCAATTTAAACGTAAAATTGAGAAAACAATGAGCATTGAATTCATCTAAGTAAAGTTTAAATGATTTGTGTTAACACTGAATGTAAGAAAAAAGTCTTGAAAAAGGATAAAGTGAAAGTAAGAAAAACATTACAGTCTTCAGATACAACAGTCAAAACAATTTTCTTTTTCACACTGACAAATTAGAAAATTTTTTTTCAATTTAGAGTTAGACTTGAATGCACTTCAACTAGTGGACTTTAAAAATAGGATGTATACATTCCAAACATCTAAGATAAAAGTTGGATGGGCACGGTGGCTCACTCCTGTAATCCTAGCACTTTGGGAAACCGTGGCAGGAGGACTGCTTGAGATCAGGAGTTCAAGACCAGCCTGAGCAAGAGCAAGACACTGTCTCTACAAAAAAATAGAAAAGTCAGCTGAGTGTGGTGGCGCACACCTGTAAGTCCCAGCTACTCAGGAGGCTGAGGCAGGAGGATCACCTGAGCCCAGGAGTTTGAGGCTGCAGTGAGCTTTGACGATGCCACTGCACTCTAGCCAAGATGACAGAGGGAAACCTTGTCTCAAAAAAAGAAAAAAAAGCAAACCAAATAAAACTTACAAAGCAAAAAACAGAAAACGTGCACAGATGAATAAATAAAATGTGGTATATACATACAATAGAATATTATTCAGCCTTAAAAAGGAATTAAGTATTACAGGTTGAGTATCTCATGCTTGGGACCAGAGGTGTTTCACATTTAGGAATATTTGCATATATATAATGAGATATATGAGACCCAAGTCTAAAAACAAAACTCATTTAATGTTTCATATACCTTACATATAGTCTGAAGGTAATTTTATGCAATACTTTAAATAATTTTATACATGAAACAAAGTTTGTGTTAAGTAGTTAAGTGTGGAATTTTCCACTTGTAAGTATCATGTCAGTGCCCCAAAAATTTCAGATTGTGGAGCATTTCAGACTTTGGATTTTTAGATTAGGGATACTCACCCTGTAATATATGCTACAGCATAGATAAACCCCCAAAACATTACGCTAACTGAAATAATAAGCCAGACACAAAAGGACAAATAACGTCCTTTTATATGAAATATCTAGAAGACGCAAATTCACGGAGACTATACACTTAAGAATGCTTAAGATGATAATTTTATGTTACATATATTTTACAACAATTTAAAAAATAAAAGAAGCAACAATGAATCATTAAAAGACAGAAAGCAGGGTGTCTGGGTGTGGTGGCTCACACCTGTAGCCCTAGCACTTTGGGAGACCAGCAAAGGAGTTCAAGACCAGCCTGAGCAACATAGCAAGACGTCAACTCTATAAAAAAATAGAAAAAGTAGCTAGGTGTGATAGCGCATGCCTGTAGTCCCAGCTACTCAGAAGGCTAAGGCAGGAGAATTGCTTGAACCCAGGAGTCTGAGGTTGCAGTGAGCTATCATGATGCCACTGCATTCTAGCTTGGGCAACACAAGACTCTGCTTCAGACAAAACAAAACAAAACAAAACAAAACAAAACCCAGAAAGCATTAAATAACAGAAACATCACAAAGCATTCATTGTAACAATAAACGTTATGTTGTAAGCATTAATTCTGGAATAAAGTAAAACAAAAAAAAGATACATGCAATGTGAACGAAACTACATGTAATTTAAAAGAGACAATGAAAACAAAACAGCAAGAAAAAGACAAAGTTGAATAGTAATTTATTAAACAAAGTACAGACAGGAATTTAAGATGAGTAAAATATAAGATGTAAAAATATTAAATAGGACAATCATTTTTACTGATGAGGGGTAATTCATAATGAAGATCTTCAGCAGTGTAGAATTTACACATGCACCAAGTAATAGTACATCAAAACACATTATAAAAATCATCAGAACGGTATGAATGAGAAAACAAGGCACAGACTGGGAGAAAATATTTACAAAAGAAATATCTCATATAAAGGATTGTTACCCAAAACACTGGAAGTCTTAAAATTCATTAATAGGAAAATGACCCAATTAAGAAGTGGGCAAAAGATATGAAGAGAAAGCTCACCAAAGATGATGTACAGATGGCAAAGAAACAAACACGTGAAAAGACCAACATTATACATCCTCAGAGAATCGCAAACTAAAAAAACAATGAGATGCCACTATACACCTATTATAATGGCTAGCATCCAAAGCAATGGTAACATCACATGCTGGTAAGGATATGAGGCAACAGGAACTCTCTTTCATTGCTGGTGGGAATGTAAAAGGATACAGCCACTTTGGAAGACAGTTTAGCTGTTTCTTCCAAAACTAAATATACTCTTACCATAAAATCTAGTAATTATGTTCCTTGGTATTTACACAAATTGGCTGAAAACTTACGTCCACACAAAACTCTACATGTGAAGACTTGAACAGACATTTACCAAGAAGATATACAAATGGTCAATAAACACATGAAAAGATGTTCAACATCACTAACTCTTAGGGAAATGCAAATCAAAACTACGAGACAGTACCTCACATCCATTAAGATGATTACAAAAAAAACAAACAGAAAATAACAAGTGTTGGCAAGGATGTGGAAAAATCAGAACCCTATGCACTGTTCGTGGGAAGGTAAAATGATACAGCCACTGTGGAAAACAGTATAGCAACTCTTCAATAAAATTAAAAATAGAATCACTGGCCAGATGCAGTGGCTCACACCTGTAATCCCAGCACTCTGGGAGGCTGAGGCAGGAGGATCGCCTGAGGCCAGGATGAGTTAGAGACCAACGTGGGCAACACAGGGTGACTCCATCTCTACAGAAAAATAAAAAATTAGATGGCCGTGGTGGTATGTGCCTGTAGTCCTAGCTACTCAGGAGGCTGAGACAGGACAATCGCTTGAGCCTAGGAGTTTGAGGTTGCAGTGAGCTATGACTGAGTGGACCACTGCAGTATATAGCCTGGGCAACACAGAGCAAGATCTTTCTCAAAAAAAAAGAAAACAAAAGAAAGAATTACCATATAGTCCAGCAATTCCACTTCTGAGTATATACTCCCAAAAGTTAAAAACATGGTCTCAAAGAAGTATTTGTACATCTATGTTCATTGCAGCCTTACTCATAGGAGCTAAAATATGGCAGCAACCCAAGTGTCCACTGCAAGATAAATGGATAAGCAAAATATGGTACGTACACACACACACACACACAGGAATATTATTCAGCCTTAAAGCAGGAAAGAAATGCTCACATATGCTACAACATGGATGAATCTTAAAGACATTATACTAAGTGAAATAAGCCAGTCACAAAAAGGCATGTACTGCATCATTCCACTTATATTAGGTGCTTAAGAATAGTCAAAATCAGGCCGGGTGCGGTGGCTCACGCCTGTAATCCTAGCACTCTGGGAGGCCGAGCGGGAGGATCACTCAAGGTAAGGAGTTCAAAACCAGCCTGAGCAAGAGCGAGACCCCGTCTCTACTAATAGCAAGAAATTAATTGGCCAACTAAAATTATATAGAAAAAATTAGCCGGGCATGGTGGCGCATGCCTGCAGTCCCAGCTACTCGGGAGCCTGAGGCAGGATTGCTTGAGCCCAGAAGTTTCAGGTTGCTGTGAGCGAGGCTGACGCCACGGCACTCTAGCCTGGGCAACAGAGTGAGACTGTCTTAAAAAAAAAAAGAACAGTCAAAATCATGCAGACAGAGGAATGGGGAGTTATTGTTTAATAGGCACAGAGTTTCACTTTTATGAGTTTTAGAGACAGATGGTGATGGTTGTACAATATATTTAATATCACTGAACTGTATACTTAAAAACGGTTAAGATAAATTTTATGTGTATTTTACATAATAATAATTGAAGGAAAAAAAGACACTACACATGAATATTTACAACAGCTTTATTCATAATCACCAAACCTGGGAGCAACCAAGATGTTCTTCAATAGATGAAATGAGTAAGTACACTTTGGTACATCCTGGAATATTATTCAGTGCTAAAATGAAATGAGCTACAGTCAAAGAAGCCAAGTTGAAAAGGCTACATACTATATGATTCCAATTATATGACATTCTAGAAAAGGCAAAATGATGGAGTCAGTAAAAAGTTGGTTGTTGCCAGGGGTTAAGGGTAAGGGAGGGATGAACAGGCAAAGCGGAGAATTTTATGCCAAGGAAACTATTCTTTATGATACCATAATGGTAGATACGTGTCACTATACATTTATCAAAACCCACTGAATGTATAACATCGACTTAACTCTAATGTAAACTGTGGACTTTGGATGGTAATGTGTCAATGTTGGTTCATCAATTGTACCAAATGTACTACACTGGTACAGGATGTTGATGGTAGGAAGGTTTCGGGAAGGGGGGAGTAGGGAGCACAGGATATGTGAAAACTCTGTACTTTCTGCTCACTTTTGGTATGGACCTAAAAGTACTGTATAAAATAAAGTCCATTAATTAAATAAAAAATATTAAAAATCATCAGAAATAAAAGAAAGCGACATTCATTCAACCAACACATACTCATTTTACATCTATTTGTTCGAAGCTCAGGGGAAGAGAATGGTACCAAAGAAATAAAGAAAACAAATGAAAAAAAAAAACTTCAGATGGAAGTGCCATAAAGAAAACACATAGAAGGACAGGAAGTTATATACAGAGTGGAGGTAGGTGGAGGCTATTTTAGACAGATGATGAGGAAAGACCTCTTTAAAATATGGCCTCAGGCAGAGCAAAAATGTAAAGGTCCCAAAAGTGAGAACAAGCTTCTCAGAAATAATGCTACCTCTTAGTTTTTGGCAGATTAAGAAGATTTAAAAGTTAATAAGAACTGATTATTAATTAATAAGGACTAAGTTCTATAATTAGTAAGAACTATTAGTAAGAAATAGTAATTCAAATAATCTGAATCATTACATGTAATTAATAGGTATATATAAAACTCAAATAATACATTATTAACAGAAAATGTTCTTTTAAGTTTTCACAGAACATTTACCAAATGGATTATCCTTTAAGTCACAAAGAAATTCGCAATAAATTTAAAAGGTATTTCAAAAGACTATATTCACTGACCAAAACAAAAGAAAATATAGGAATGAACAGAAGTATCCTAAACACCTCGAGTCAAAGAGGAAATCAAACTAGAACTACCATTTGGAAAGTACTGAACACCATTTATGTAAATTAAGGAGTACAGCCAAAGGTGCACTCAAAGGCAAATTAAGAGCATTAAACGCTTTTATTACTAAAAGAAAAAAAGGAACTAATATTTACTACATTGGGGGAAAGGGGACACCAGGAGAGCAAAATAAAGAGAAAAGTAGGAATCAGGGATTCAGAAAACAAAAAAAAACTAACAGAATAAATAAATCTTAAAACTGGGCTGGGCATGGTGCCTCATACCTGTAATCCTACCACTTTGGGAGGCCAAGGCAGGAGGATTGCTTTAGCCTAGGTGTTTGAAGTTACAGTAAGCTATCATTGCACCACTGCACTCCAGCCTGGGCAACAGAAGGAGATCTTGTCTCCATAATAATAAATAAAAATCTCAAAACTGGTTAGCAAAAACTAAGTAGACAAACATTTGGCAAATCAAGAATAATAATAAACTCACTAATAAAAGATGGAAATGGAAATGAATACCACAGATCTTAATGACAAAATATTATATATACCTATATAATAAATTTGAAAATCTAAAAGTAGTCTAAGAAAATATAAATTATCAAAAATGACTTATGAATAAGTAAGGATTCCTGAGTAGATTAGAAGTAACCACAGACATTACTATATGGTCTATTTTCATTAAACTAAATTCGTATGAGATTCTTATCTAACCGTTCAATAAATGCTGTACACATAACTAATATGAATGGGGTTTTGGTTCCTCACAATACATGTGTTATGATAGCTTTAGTTAACATCAAATTTACTATTATATATCCTTATCAATAGTTAAAAGAAAAAATATTATCACCTAAATGGTACAAAAACATTTGAGAAAATTCAGAAGCCATTTATACTTTTTGTAAAATAATAAAGCAAGCATCGCTCTCTAAAATCAACAGCTGTCATCATTGTAAACATAAGAGGCAGGGCCAGGTGCAATGCCTCACGCCTGTAATCCTAGCACTCTGGGAGGCCAAGGCAGGAGGACTGCTTGAGCTTAGAAGTTTGAGACCAGCCTGAGCAAGAGTGAGACCCCATCTCTACCAAAAATAGAAAGAAATTAGCCAAACAACTAAAAACAGAAAAAATTAGCCAGGCACGGCGGCACGTGCCTGTAGTCCCAGCTACCCGGGAGGCTGAGGCAGGAAGATCGCTTGAGCCCAAGAGTTTGAGGTTGCTGTGAGC
>CAUYRT010076811.1:0-56316 GCA_963574885.1 Lepilemur ruficaudatus
AGCTACTCGGGAGGCTGAGGCAGAAGGATCGCTTGAGCCCAGGAGTTTGAGGTTGCTGTGAGCTAGGCTGATGCCACGGCACTCTACAGCCCGGGCAACAGAGTGAGACTCTGTCTCAAAAAAAAAAAAAAAAAAAAAAATAAGAAAGACCCAGGCTCTTCGCCTAACTGCAAGGCCACTTCCATTGTGCCATTTAGTGCCTATCACTAGGAAACACTTTAAACTCCTTTCAAGAGTGTTACCTTTACCATTTGCCGCCTTTTTTCTAAAGACCCCATATCTCAAGCAGCCTTTCAAGTGAAAAGTGGCTCATTGGCCCACACCTGCCAGGGCAAGGGGCCCCGTGGGCATTTGATAAACATCTGAGTGAGGAAACCTCGTATTTCCTGAACTGTAGAGGCGGGGAGGCATGCGTTATTCATCATCTTTTCAGGTGATTATTTCTACATTTCCACAAAAGTCCTTGCTTTTTTGAAGCTCTTGCTTCAAAAAGTATCCACATGAAAGGATATATGTTCCAACAGCAGAATTTGTACCCATATTCCTGGTAAGATAGAGTTTCAATCAAAGTCTGTAATCCTTTTGTCTTTCTTCACTATTTTCCCTTTTCAAGGCCTATTTGTGCATTGTGAATTTTATTGAATCTTTGAAATAAATTCAAACAAAAAACATTTCTAATGAGCAGGACTCTCAAAAAGTCCAGGAAAACAAAAATGCCAAATGCATAATTCTCACATCTTCACAAAATAGCTCCATCTAGTTCAGCAAAAACTAACTGATCCATTAGAGTTTTTTTCAGCCTTTGTACCCATGTTCCTGTTATATTGTAGTCTTCACCCGGGACACCTTAGTAGCTGAAATTAAACCCACTATCTAATTATTTAAAACAAAAATAAAAAACGCACAACAACAAAACCATGAGATAGATTATTTCTCACTTCCCCACAACTATATAGGATAAACCCAGATTTTAGGATACTTCTTTGAACGTGGTCATTTCATGAGCAGGCCTCACTCTGTTAAATATAGAGTTAATTGATCCTCCCAGCAACCTTTGCTAAGGTATTGTTATCATATTTTTAGAGATAAAGAAAGTGAGAATAAGAGAGGTTGAGAAATTCTCAGGATCACCCAGCTACTAATTGGCAGAGCCAGGTCTAATTCCAAATTTGGACTCTTCTGTATGCTTCGTAATGTGTTGCCAGAGTTCACATGTTGTAGGTTGCTGCAGTTTTCAAAGTTCCCCTCCAATTGCCAACGGGGGTTCCCACTAGCTGTACCTGACTGTGGTCATGGCTGTCTTCTCTTACCTTAGTGCAAATAACCATTGATAACGCCTATGTATACCCATATAGCTCAAAGCTCCCAAGGCTGAGGCTCCTTCTTCTGCAGAAGGGATGTATGCTTTTGATGGGTGGGAAAAATTGCATTTGGGGTCAGAGGTCCTAATTCTCAACAGTTCTAGAACAATGCATATTTGGCAAGTCTCACCTCCATGTCTCAGTAACTTCACTAGGAAATTCAAGTGCTCACATTTCAGACTGGCCCCCTGGAATCCCTGTTATGAGTTAATTAGTTGCAGAAACACAGCAACACGTTACAGTATTAAAATTTCCACAAAAGGGCATGGTCTATCTACCTTCATAGATTTGTCTATGAGGTTCAATTTAATTTAGCCCGCAACCATTAAGCATTTATCTATGATAAGCCCTGAGGATAAAAAGATTGATAAATTGCAAATGTGAAATAACATTTTAAATAGAAAAATAAAAAACATAAACATTCAGACTAATGTCTTTCAAAATATTCATTTTAAGAAACTGCAGTTCCTCCTCCACTATTGACATTGGGTTAACTATTACCTGAGACCTCTTTTTCTAAATGTATGCAGAACATTCTTTTAAAATCCTTAACGGTGGCAAATCTTTGTTCCTCAAAGTAAATCTGCTTCTGAAAAACAGCTTGAATTTATTAGGAGTTAAGTCTTGAAAATGGACATTCAAATTGAGAAATATTTTCTGATGTCTCAAACAAGACATACTGTAAAGTTTTCTTGGGGGGCACTTGTGTGGGACTGCAAAACCTTTGTGCACATTTCTGACACTGAAGAAAGGAAAGGAAACCCAACCCTTCAGAAGAGTGTCAGAACCACTTCTCACAGGTCACTGATTTCTCCTCTCTCTATTGGTTGTAGGAAGCTGTACAACAATGGCTTTACTTCAATCCAAGGACTTGCTTTCAATGGGACAAAGCTGGATGCTGTGTAAGTGAAGGGTCGCTGTGAAAACTGTCCCCTCCCTCCACCCCAAGAAGGACTGTCCTGTGGGTCAGAATTCTGTTGAGAGACAGGGTCTATCAGAGAATCTCTCAACTCCAAAGTTAGTATGACCAATACTTGGAAATAATGTCAAGGAACTTGACAAGGACCACTTTATAGAACACTTACATTAGTTCCAATTCTAAATCCCAAAGCTTTATCCGTGTGTGTGTGTGTGTGTATAAATGTTTGTCTACAATGTACATGAAATAAAGGGGTATCTTTAATTAAGTCCAAAGCTATTCAGAAAATGAGATTTTTCTTTTAGTCTTTTCTGACGTGTTTTTGGGAAAGATGTCAGTTCACGTTTGACTCACTCAGAAATAGCTGAAAAACCATATCCAACTTTTCCCTTCTCAAAAAATAAATAATGCTCAGAACAGCTGGAACAGCAAACAAAAGATTTTATATTAATATTTGATTTGTTTTATAACACTGCTTGAGTATTTAACAATTGCATTTTTGTCATTTCAAATGTTCTATTTGTCTTTTTTTTTCAAATGTACTGGCTCATTTTTGACAGTGTCTTGTTACTTACTTAGTTTTGTAATTCCATCATTTTTTCACTTTAAACATTTCATAGTTATTTTATATTCCAAAAATGATCACTGGAAATTATGAAGGCCTTATGATTCTAAATCTGTTAAGTAGTACAGTGCTTCTCAAACTTTATTGGACATACAAACCAACTGGGAGAGCTTGTCAAAATATAGATTCTAATTCAGTAGATCTGGGGTAGGGATCAGGAATCTGTATTTCTAACAAACTCAATACTGCTGTTTCATTCGTGAAGCACACTCTAAGTAGCACATGCAGTGGCTCAGAATGGAAAAGAGCTTGCGTGTAGATTAAGATACCACCTTACCCCTGTCAGAATGGCCATTATTAAAAAGTCAAAAAACAATAGATGTTGGCATGCATGCAGTAAAAAGGGACTGCTTATACACTGGTGGTGGGGATGGAAATTAGTACAACCTCTATGGAAAACAGTATGGAGATCCTCAAAGAAATAAAGTAGATGTGCCATTCACTCCAGCAATCCCATTACTGGGTATCTACCCAAAGGAAAAGAAACCATCACAGTAAAAAGACACTTGCACCCGAATGTTTATCACAGCACAATTCACAATTGCAAAGATATGGAATCAATGTAAGTGCTCATCAGCTCAGAAGAGGAGGATGGGCGAGGGGTAAGGGATCAGAAATCACCTATTGAGTACAATGCATACTATACTGGTGGCAGATACACTAATGCTCTGAGTTCACCACTATACAATTCATCCATGTAACAAAAAACACTTTTGCCCCCTAAATCTACTGAAATAATAATTTTTTAAAAAAGAAATATCTATCAAAGGGTAAAGCACATATATCCTTTGACCCAAGGGAAACCTGACCTCTCTGGCCACTGCTGCTTGTTTCGTAGCCCTGGAGGTTGTTTAGGCTTCTTAGCTCAGTCCATCAAGGCATTAAATACAGAAGTTAAAATATCTTGTACCTGGAAAGAACAGGCTCATTCATGTGAGAGAAAGCAACTCAAAACTCAAGGCATAATCAGAAGTTTTGGAGAGGGCAGTCACACCAAGCACCAGTGTCACTATTCAGTGAGAACCTGACTTTACCAGTGCAGCAAGGCCACCAGCTCAGTGAGCTTCCTGATGAAATCTGCATGGGGGACAAATTAATGAAAATGCTGGGATGGTAAAATATTGTTAAATTCTAAGAATGGGGGGTAAAGTTAGGCCACATATATTGACTATTTTGCTTCAAAACATCTGACTCCTGCTACAATTGGCCTTCTGGTCATATTTAGAGGACCCTGAAAAGACTTCAAGACACTTTCAAAAGGGGTCTTATGTGATCAGGGACTCCACTGTGCTAAGTGGATTTCAGTGTACATCCCGTCTAACAGCCTATTATGTTATGGCTTTGGCCATAAAACCAGCTATGGAATATCAAAGGAGTTTAGAGACATTTTCTATCGAAAGAAAAACTAACAAAGGAACAATAATTTCTGTCCTAGGCTCTCCTCAGCCTTTGTGATAAGAGAAGGGATGGGGAGAGGCTATGTTTGTTCAAGCTAACTCTTTTTCTGTGGTAAGTTAATGGGTATTACTTTTAAAAAGCAATTCATGATCTTACAAAGTTAAAGTATATAAGTGGACTTTTAAGGCCTTTTAATAGAATTATCTGAATTACTAGTATCCAAGAGAGAGCTATAGTATGCAGAGCTTCCCAGGTAACTTTTGGTTCCAGGAGCATCTATCTGGTCTGGTGTTCCACAGAACACTTTTTAGTGAATACTATCAATACCTCTAAAAGATAGGAAAAGCCAAAGTGTTTTTTCCTACACTCACGCACTCAACACAACACTTCTGACACCAAATGCATGGAGGCTTTTTTCCACACCCCAAGCAATCAATTCTCCAATGGACACCAGCTGGGTGGCCAGCAATTTAACTCAATTCTGACACTATTTATCTGGAGAGAGAGTCCAATCCCATGAGTTAAAGGCTCAGTCCTCAAAATTGCCCTCTACTTCAGATGCCAATCAAAGGGCCCAGGCTGTGACCTGTGCTTCTGACCCACCAGCCATAAATCAGTGTTTCTGTGACCCTCTCCTCAGTTCAATTAATTTGCTAGAGCAGCTTACAGAACTCAGGGAAACATGTTACTTACTTTAAAGAATATTACAAAAGAACCACTCTATGGAAGACAGGCCTAGAGCAAAGCATGTGGGAAGGGGTGCGGAGCTGCCAGGCCCTTTCTGGGCATGCCACCCTCTAGGTACCTTCACATATGCCTTGACTACCTTCCAGCTACCTAGAAGCTCATCCAAACCTTGTCCTTTGGGTTTTTATGGAGGCTTCATTATGTAGGCATGATTGATTAAATCATTGGCCATTGGTGATCAGCTCAATCTTCAGCCCCTCTCCCCTTTCCAGAGGTTGAGGGTGGGGGAGTGGGTAGAGTTTAAAGCCCCAACCCTCTAATCTTTCCTTGGTCTTTCTGGAGATCAGCCCCCACCCTGAAGCCATCTAGGGTTTGCCATCACTAGTCATCTTATTAGCATACAAAAGACACTGGTATCACTCTAGAGATTCCAAGGGTTTTAGGAGCTGTGTGCCAAGAAACAGGGAGGAAGACCAAATACATATTTCACAATATCACACTACCGAAGAGGAATCTTTTGGCATGCCATTTTGTTGGGAGGCAGGTAAATTTAACAAGGTTTATTCTAGAAGCAGCCTATGGAGATTCTAAGAACTGGTAAAAGTTTCAGATCAACCGATGGTCTTTTGAAATTAAACCCATGTGGACAGTACAGTACGTCTTCACTTAATATCATTGGTGGGTTTTTGGAAACTATGACATTAAGCAGCATGATGTATAATGAAATCAATTTTACCATAGCTAATTGATATAAGCAAGAATTAAGTTCCTATAGTATATTTCTGGTCAAAGAACATCACCAAACTTCTAAATAAAGACCCAAAAATGATTTAATATTAAACACTGATAGAAATGTGAGCTATAGATTAAAAAACAAGATAATTATTCACCCAGTTATTCCAGTTCAGGATTGAGGTTGGCTGGAGCCTATCCCAGCAGCCCAGAGCATAAGGCAGGCACCAGCCCTGGGCAGGATGCCGTCCCATGGCAGGGCACACTCACATACACACACAACCACACGCGCTCAGATTGGAACCATGTAGAAACATCAATGCACATCTTTAGCATGTGGAAAGAAACTGGAGTACCCAGAGAAAAGCCATGAAGACATGGGGAGAATGTGCAAACTCCACACAGACAGTGGCCCAGCGAAGAAGTGATTTTTTGTCTCATCAATGTTGTAACAAAACGACATTGAATGAAACAGCATTATTCCAGGACGTGCGGTACCTCTCTCTCTACCTCTCTCTCCCTTCCCACCAGCCCTCTCCACAGAACATATCGCGGGCTCTGTGAGAGGCTTGGCTGATGGCAGAGAGTTATTCCGTTGGAGACAATGGATTTTAATTCACTGGTGCCCTATGTAGTTAACTAACTATCCCTTGAAACACAGGACAGAAATCCATTTCACAATACTTTCTTGACATTTCTACGTTAAGTATTAAAGTTATTTGGGAGAGTCGAACAAATGTGGGAAATGTTTCTTAGTTAAGAATGATTTGTTTCTTGGTTTCTAACAGTTTAGATCAGGGGTCAGCAAACTTTTTCTGGGAAGAGCCCAGATAGCAAATATTTTGGGCTTTGTGGAACATATGGTCTTAGTTGCAGCTACTTAACTCTGCCATGGTAGTGTGAAAGCAGCCATAGACAATACATAAACAAATGAGTGTGGTCATGTTCCAATAAAACTTTATTTACAAAAATAGGGGAAGGAAGCATTTGACTGGAGGGTCATGATTTGCAGACCTCTAGATAAAAGTGTTCAGTGAGGATGACCATTGAGTGGTAAAAGACGTAGTCTGTTTCTCCCAATTCCTGGTAAAGGTTAAAGGGCAAGCATGGGATAAAGATAAGAAGTATCTGGATAAAAATATTTCCAGGGTTAGAAAATGCAGAGCCAATCATAATAGAAAACAAAGATTTTTTTTTCAAATCAGTATTTGGATCCAAATTGGAACCTCTGCTCCTGTTATAAAACAATGCTCCATCACTCTACCCTAAGTTTCTGATTCCTGGTTGGTGGAAATTTATTCTTTCCCAGATTTGAGATCTTCAGTAAAAGGTATTAAGTAAATTCAATGTAAAAATCAAGATGATAAGGAGCTCTGGGACTGGAGGAAAACAAGGATTGAGCTTTAGGGAAAGGAAACAGAGGTCAAGTTTCCATGTTAATAATGAAATAGTATTCATTTTGTGTGTTTAACATAGGGATGTTGCTTCTGGTCTCAATGCTAATTATGATTTTAAACTAAAACAAACGCATCAATTTCCTGTTATTATCCTAATAGTGTTCAAGGATTGCACATAGCACATTAGCAATCTGGTAATTTCTGCAGAAGTGTGTTCAGATATCTTTAGGTTCTAATTTAAACAAGGTGTCATCCAAAAGAGTAATCATTCCACCTCATGAAAATTTACTGAAGTTAGCAGATTTGACCTCATTTACACCCATGTTTTTAGTATAACTAAATAATATGATTACAGCCAAGTTGGACACATTCCACATTAAGCACAAGTGCTGATGCCTCAGGAGCCATTGAGTAATTAGTTAGAATTTCAAGAAAATGATGGCAGATGTGTAAAAAAAGCACGTTGTCCTGTGATTTTCTATGGAGCCAAGCACGTTGTCATCACTCAGATGTGAAATTAATAATAATACAAGCATCCCTTGCTCAACAGAAGTGGAACTGCACTCAGTCACAAATCAAGTCACACATTGATTCTTTGGAACCTCTTTTCCATCATCTTTTTTCACACGATCTGCATGGGGATATGTTGCTTCTCACAGAATGTCTGGGTCTCTGTATGGCATTTTCTATGATCAAATTCTAGAGGTAAACATTTGGGCAGGAATAAAAATAACATTTTGATGTGCTAAGAACCTACCAAGATACTAATTATTAAGAACAGAGAGTCAACACAATTAATGTGTTAATTACCATCACACATTAGCTGATTAGAAGTAAAACACCACAGCTTGGAGCTCTGGGAAAAGATGACGATAGAGATTATTGGATTAAGCAGGCTATTATTTCTCATGGGGTAAGTATTTGAACAGCTTGCAGGATATGCTCTAAGGCTGACTTTTCCCTCTGCCTATTGAAAACTTGAGCATTTTCTCACCTGTTACTCTTTACAAACAGGTATCCTGATTTCTGCTTCCAAAATGATTTCCATAGAACAATGCAGCTTCTCTTTAGACGACCTTGAGAGCCGGGCAGGGGATTCCTTTAATTTTCTGAATCACCAGAGCTATGGGAGGGAAACATGGTTCCCCAGAGAAGTGTTCCCATGTGAGTCTCACAACACAGCCAGGTGCCAGCCCAAGTCTCCCCTAAAGGGATTGTGGAGGTACAGGCTGAAATTCCATCTTGGAGCTAAAATGTATCCTAAAACTCCCCAGAAAGCAAAGTTCTGCAGTGACAGTGGATTTCCTTGCCACACTATCATACTCCTCTCTCTGAAATAGATCACTTCCTTCTACACATGGCATAGAAGGTGCCTCTCTCTAGGAGTTACCTATCAACTGGCTTTCATTTATCCATCCAGCAGGTCTTTACTGAATGACTGCTATGTGTCAAAAGTGAGTCCAGCAGAGACGAATATATACACACACACACATTGTACACAGAACACTGAGTTTGTCAACTGGATATTTTTCCCCAACTCATTCCTGACCACATTTATTTTCCTGACTACAGTATTTTATCCTAACTATGTGATATACAATCTTAAATCAGGGCAGGGCATCTTCACTTCCTGTATAGAAAATGACATCTCTTTTCTAGGAAGAACTTCGTTTCTTCTAACAGGTTCTCAAAGAAGAATAAACCTCCCATACAGTGAAAAGCTGTTTCTCTAAAACATCTGAACACACAGATGTGGCAGCATCTATCTTATTTTTAAAGGAAATATCAGTTCTTTTCTCATAAGCCCTTTCCAGGATTTATATTTAGAAATCCTGACTTTCAAGAAGTCTTTCCTTTCATCTCTTACGATAGCCTTTCTACTCTCTAAGTTCATTTGTGTTCATCTTCTCCTTGCAAGTGATAGCTTAAATTACCACCCTCTATAAAATAATCATTGTCTAGAATAGGTTATCCACATAGCCTAGCAAGATCTGCAATTGATTTACCCAAGCTGGTTTATAGAATGTAGATTCCAAAAGAAATCAGGATAAGTCATGGTCAAGGAATCAGTTTAACTAGACTGACATTCCCAGATTGTCATATGCTGTATGATAAATGAGCTTGATGGGGGCACTTTCTTTCTAGATATTAAGGCTTCTGCATATATGATCCCTCCCCACTCTCTGGCTTCAGATGGAAGGTAGGAGCAGCGATCAGAACCAAGGTTTAAAGCTAAACGAGGCAGCTCTCAAAACTGCTAAAGGCAAAGTGACAGTTTCATTTTTAAGCACTTCATTATCTCTAGGAGGTGAAGTACCCAAACAACCGTGTTGGTGTTAGAGAACACAGCTTCCTGCAAGATCAGTTCATCTCCGTTCAAGCTGGCTGCGTCTCCTCCGCATCCTCCTTCTCCCCTCCTGGACTCTGGCTGGCTTTCCCAGTTTGAAGCCTTCTGCGGTGTTTATGGTAAACGGCAAAGCTTATCAACCAGGCTCCTTGTCCTTAGGGACGTATTGAATAGCAGATGAAAACACTGCAGAATTGGACAAGCAACAATTTAGTTTTTACAACAATTTCTAATGATTAGAGCAAGCCGATTTTCACTTGCAGCACTTGGAGATGAAGAGGAAAAACTGAGATGAGCTCACCGGCTCTTACTTGATTTTCAACAGTCTGGGAACATGATGTGATCTGCAAGCTGCACTGTCCAAAGAATACAAAAGAGATGCAAGCCAGTGCAGATCTTATACTGAGCTTAGCTGTATTTTTCATAAAATCGTGCTGTTCAAGATCTTCTCTCCAGTTGTTTTCTCCAGGGTGGCTCTTGCCCATTCTAGCCATCACTGACCAAGGGAACTCTGTGGACACAGTGGGTGAAAGGAGGGTCAAACGCTAATCAAGTGGGAAACTGTGATCGGAGCCATTGGGAAGGCACAGACTGGCTGCTTTATCATCTTAGGTCTTTGGACATATAGGAGACTAGTTAACCCTCTCCATGTCACACGTAACAATGCCCTGGAAGCTGGGTGTCCAGCTGCTACCTGAAGAAGCCATGTCTGGGCCATACGCTTGCAGTGTTTGTAAACCAGCTGCCTCGACCATCACTGCCGTGGAGAAGGTCACTTCGTTAAATGCCACCACACCGTACACCAATTCTATCCTTTCATTCTTCATTATTTCTCTTTAAAGCAATCACTGGTGTTACCCTAAGAGTTTGCCTTTTGCCCACTTCACTGTCTGGGAGGAAAGGTGTGCTGATTTGTTTTTCACTCATTCACACATTCATCCAACAAATAGTTACAGAAGCACTAAACTTGGCACTGGGTATACAGTGAAATAGTGACGTATATTTTTAGTGAGGTTTATACAGCAAGATAGTGATGTTTATACAGCAAAATAGCGAGGGCTATTTTAGATTAGGTAGTTCTCAATCTCTATTTAAGAAGAAAATTGAAAGATTCAAAATTATATACCAATTTACAAGATCTCATTGTGTGGAGTCTCAGTACTTACTTGTCACTTGGTCGATCCCTCATCCTGCCCATCTGTGGTTGGTAAAACTCTTCTTCCCCCAACTCGCCCCTGCTCTAATGAAGTCTCATGTCTGGGTCCCATTAACCAGGGAGAAGTTTCTCTGTGAGGCTCTAATGAAGAAATCTTTCTGACTGAAGGCTTACTATTACTATTAACTATCATCCTTAACAATTTTCCATAAGAAAGAGCAAACCCTATGAGTAGAATAATGGAAGCATTATCCATATCTAAGCAGACTTCCTGAGGGTCTCTGCTATTTATTTTGCATCAACTGGTGGCCACTCACAAGGCTATGTTGTGAGTTATTCTAAACGTGTAAATTGAGATCACTTATAACAAGGATATATATGTGCTGTTTCTTTTTAGGTAATTTTGTTCCCTAAAAAAGCTGGCGGGGGATGGGGGCGGAAAGGCCAGTTTCAAAATCCTTGGAAGCTTTCATCCATTTGGAGGGAATTTTATTTCAAAATCATGTTGTGACTTAAATTGCTTCAAAAATATTTTACCCTCAAATGCTCAATTGTTTTTAAAATGGAAAGATCAATATGCTCATCAAACTTCTTCCATGGAAGTTATTATACTCTGTAATCTTACTTGCCTTAATACCACCCTCCTCCACAATAGGGTTCTCAGATAAAATACAGACCACCTAGTTAAATTTGAATTTTAGACAAACAATAGATAACTTTTTCATTTAAGAATTTTTCAAAAAATTGCATGGGGAATTCTTACACTAAAAAAATTATTCATTGTTTATCTGAAATTCAAATTTAACTGGGACCCTGTATTTTTATTTGCTAAATCTGGCAACCTTAGCTAAAGAAAAGACCTGAATCTCTGACAGTCCCCTCACCACTCACCATCCTCACCACCTCCATTCCATTCCTGATTTAAGCCCAGTTTCCAAAAGTAAATGGGAATATTAACCAATATTGAGAAACAAAATTTAAATCAGTTGGTATTAAAGAGGATTAAAAAATGCAGCTGCCACTGGCCAGGAAAATACAGAATTAAGGCAACTTTTATAAAATTTAGGTATGCAAACTAGATCATAATCATGCTCATTTTCAAAAATTTTTGTCATAATTAATGTGTTTAAACCTTGCACAATTGAAACATAGAGTGTTCTGAGTGCTTAAGCCAGAAGAAGGCAATATATCTTCTAAATTCTTGAAAATCAGTTAAGGGAGACCATGTTCACATTTTATTCTGGTATTTTTACTAATTTTGTGTGATCGCTTGAACTCACCTAATTTATTCTCTCTCCCTCTGTCTCTCTCTAGTTATCTAAATAAGAATAAATACTTGACAATTATTGACAAAGATGCATTCGGAGGAGTATACAGTGGACCAACCTTGCTGTGAGTAAGACACCCAGAAGAATATTTTAGACTTTTTTTTACCTTTTTGGAATTAAAATTAAGAGGAGAAACTGATGTTCAGGGGTAGAGAATGTTGTTGTCTCGGGTAAAGGCTTCTGCTAGTACCTTTCTGCCTGGCCATAGAGGCTATTTCTTGGAAGGGAGTCCTTGTTCTCTGAGACTCAGAAGGCCCCACGCTTCAGCATGCCATCTCATGTACGATCCGGCAGCCTCCTTGCCGTGGGCTTTCACGGAGGCCCTGTTCATGGAGCAGCTGCCATTTGCAAAATTTTGAGGCACAAGGTCTACAAACAGGTGGTAGACACTTTAGTCTTTGCAGAGAAAATGTATGTAAATGTACATTGCACAATGCCTGGCACAAAGATGGAAGAATATAAATGTTATTATAGTTTGATTCATATCTGGAAGAGCTTACAATCATGGGGGAAGATGGAATACAGACTTTTTTTAATAGCATGAAAACGTGCCTACGTGTTCATTTCCTCTGATTTATACCCCCACCTCCAACTGGTGATGAGATCCTGTTGGTCCTGTTTCCCCTGAGCCACTTTATCATTACCATCGTCCTCATTCCCCTGGTTTTGCCTTTGTTGAGAATCTTATCATTAAGCGTCTAGTTCAGTCCTTGCCAAAGTGAAACACGGCAATGCACAGAAATGCACAAGAAATGCACAAGACAATCCATCAGGGGCAAGAAGAAATATTAGAGGCTCTATTTACAATTATGTTTTAAAAAATAAGAACAAATTAAGTTTTACTAATTTTTTTTATTCGGATGACCACTGTCCCTTAGATGCCAGGGAGGGAATGGATGCGTCCTGAAAGAAGAGTGGGTGATCCAGAGGACTCGATGCCTTCACATTTTCACTTTCAACAATTTTATTTCACTTTTAATTGAATGTACTCAGTTAAATGGGTTTATGGTCCTTTTTTTTTTAGAGATATGGTCTCCCCTCAAAGTTGCCCAGGCTGGAATGCAGTGGTGTTCTCATATCTCACTGCAATCTCAGATTCAGGGCTCAAGCAATCCTCCTGCCTCAGCTAGGACTACAGGTGCATACCACCATGCCCAGCGAATGCTAATTTTTTTTACATTTTTTTTGCAGAGACAGGTCTTGCTATGTTGCTCTGGCTGGTCTCGAACTCCTGGCCTCAAGCTATCTTCCCACCTTGGCCTCCCAAAGTGCTGAGATTATAGGCGTGAGCCACTGCACCCAGCCTCCTATTGTCTTGATACATAGGCTCTGTATAAGAGGTCAGAGCAACTTTGAAAATCCACTGTACCATGTGGGTGTTCATGTTAACTCATGGCAAAGTATTTAAAAGCATTATGCATTTTTCTTTTTACAAAAGACAGGTGGAAAAATATGTTCACCTTTTCTGTGATCAGTCTCTGTCAGTATTTGCTTTTTAACTTGGAAAATATTTTTCAATCACATCTTGATCTGCTTCTTCAAGAAAAAGGTGGTATTTCCTCAATGAATAAGGGAAGTTATTGTTTTTCAACAGAAATGTACGCTTTGGAGAGAGCCTTTACGAACAGATATTTGTTATGCGATTTTCCTGATGAGAATGGTGAATGCCATAAAAATTCTGTTTTCCTAAAATCAGAAATAGAATTTTAACCTGTTTTTAAAATCTTTCAAATTAAGTTTGATATAAACGGAATTGTGTCTCCTCCCACAAATTGAAATGTTGAAGCCTTAACTTCCAGGACCTCAGAATGTGACTGAATTTGGAGATAGGGTCTTTAAAGAGGTGATTGAATTAAAATGGGGCTGTTGGGGTGGGCCCTAGTCTAATCTGACTGGTGTCCTCGTACGAGGAGATTAGGACAAACCGAGAGACACCAGGGACGGGCGCACACAGAGGAAAGACCAGGTGAAGACATGGCAAAAAGGTGGCCATCTGTAAGCCATGGAGCAAGGGGCCTCAGGAGAAACCAGATCTGCTGACATTTTGATCATGGATTTGCAGCCTCTGGAACTGTAAGAAAATAAGTTTCTGTTGATGAAGCCACCCAATCTGTGGTATTTTGTTATAGCACCTTTAGCAGCATAATAGAGAGTTTCAATGGGTTAAAATCGACGTGCATAAAATGAAAATGAAACACCTTTAGATGAGTTTGCAAAAACAACTGATTGACATCAGAGAATATGGATTTCCATAAAAACATATATTTAATTACTAAATTAGATTGGAAAATGAGAATTTTAATTTAGTGAGCACAGTCGAGCCCACTTTATTTCATTTGGAAATACCTATCCTTGTGTGGTGACTTTTTCAACTGAGATGGCCATATAAACCAAAATCAAAATAAACTGAACCAAAAGCAGACTTTAAACAGCCCCATATCGGAAAGGGTTAAAAAAAAAAAACAATTTTCAAAACTAATTAAGCATATTCAATAATGTTCCTTTCACTTTAGTGAATTTTTTAAAAATACTATTTATCTGTATTACTTCCGTTTAAAATGTATGCTCAGTACTTTTTATAATGTATATAATATAGTGTTATAGAAATACATGTATAGAGCTCATGAATATTCATATGCTAAAGGTACATTTCTTTACTTATAAATTTCTTTACTCATAAATATGTGAGATTGAAAGCATTTGAAATCCAACTGTGTAGACCAGAACCACTTGAAGTGGGTCCACTATAAGGTAATTGGCTGCTCCAGAATGTATATCAAAGCACAGCTTCTTTCATGGAGAGAGTCTTGTCGTGAAAGTAAAGTGAGCCAAACTAAACAGTGTGCTTAGTGACGTAGTTGGCTGACATCCAGCGTAAGCTGCTTACCTCGTCAAGGACCAGTAAGAAACCAGCGGGCACCACCCTTTCAGTAGCAGTAGTCTAGATCACAAGAGTCTCCAAATCTTCTCTAGCCTTTACTCTTGGTCCCTCTTAAATCCACCCTCCCTAGACCTCCCTGGGTTCAAATGCAAATAGGATCTTAAACCCAATACTGATCTCCCATTCCCCTCGGGATACCGGCCTTGGTGTGGCCTGTGAGGCCCTGACACAACCTTCGGCTTTGTCTCTCAGGCCCCTTTACACCCCTGAACAATGGTCTATCCATGCTGAACCTCTTAGCTACCCTAACTCCCCAGCCTACTTACACAGCTATACTAAACTCTTGCTCTTCCTACTGCCTAGAAAACCCTTCTGTAGTCTTATCTCTCTAATGAGCACCTACTGGCATTTCTGTATTCAAGTAAAAATGTCCCCTCTGAAGTCATTCTTGGCTCTCCTTCTCCATGGGGAAAAATGACCATTTCTTTCTCTGTACACCACCATACCCTATGTATGTACCTCGTGCACCAGTAACATACCTTTATCTATTTCTCCAGGAGATCCTAGAGGCTGTATCTGCTTTATTTCTACAGTTCTAGTTCATGTTATAATGCCTGGAACATAGTATGAGCTTAATAAATATTTGTGAAACTAATACAGCACACAATAAATAATTAAATCACTCTTCTGTAACATTTAAATAGCAGTCACACTTTAAAGATATTTTAGCATGTTGTCCTTAAGGGAATACGTCCATTTGTACTTCTTTGGAAATGCTAAATTAAAGTATCTATTTGTTTGTGCTGCTTAAAAGTTGTTTTTGATATTTATGGCAAGATTTTCTACAATTCTCTCCAGCCAAGTCAAGAGCAGATGTGCAACCACTTGAAAATGCCTTCCCTGGCTCTTGGTGGCATTCCAGATTGTGGAATGCGAACTAAATGAAGAGTTATAGCTAGAGTCTACTCCTGGCTCTGTTACTAACTATAAGAACTAAGTCTCAGTTTTCTCATCTGTCAAAATAGGATAAGTGAAAGTAATGAAGTTTAAATAAGATAATAAATCTAAAGGATACAAGGATATCCTCGATGAATGTTAAACATTATTTTGATCGTTTTTACTTCCTTCCTGATCCTTGACATTCCATCTTCTAATCTCCTCTAACCTCTCTGATCACTCCTTCCCGATTTCTCTCATTAGCTCACTGCACCATTTTTTAAAATGGGGTTCAGTCCTGGGTTCCAGCTCTTTCTCCTCTTTATCTTCCTCTTTGGTTAAATCATCTGCTCTCAAATATGACAAGAATATGAACGATTTCTAAATCTCAGGTTTCAGGTCCCAGATCTCAGCCCTTATTTAGTCATCTCACCTGCCTGGGATTCCCTTCCCTGCTCCCTCTTTCCTATCCATTCCCATCAAGCTGGCTAAACTCTTCCTAACCAAGCTTTGAAAATGTACAATAAACTTTTACTGAGAACTTGCTAAGCTTGGGACTCTTCATTAGGAGCTATCAGTAGGGGAGGGTCACTGTTTTAAAGTATGGTCAGGGAAAGCCTCATTGAGAAGGTGGCAATTGAGAAAGTATCGGAAAGATATGAAGAAGCAAGCCAGGTGGCAAGTCGAAGGCAGAGCATTCTAGAGAAGTGCAAAGACCCCAGGTGAGAATATACCAGGTATGTCTGAGGAATAGCATGGAGGTCATTTTGGCTCAAGCAGAGTGAACTAAATGAAAAAAAGTAGAAGTCGTGGTCAAAAAGATAATGGGGTAGGAGGAGCAACTTGTGGATGGCCTTAGAGGTCATTATAAGGGCTTTTGATTTTGCTCTTAGAGAGATTGGCAGCAGAGTATTTTGAGCATAGATGATTTGAGCATAGATTTTGAGCATAGTCTGACTCATGTTTTCACAGGAACACGCTGGCTATTGTGTTGAAAATAGGCTGTAAGGGACAAAATGTGGAAGACCACCTAGGAGTATACAAAAATAATATAGGCATGAGCTGATAGCAGCATGCACCAAGGTGATAGCAGTGGAGGTGATGAGAAATGATCTGACTCCGATTATATTTTTAAGGTAAAGCCAATAGGATGTGCTGATGAATTGGATATAGGGGAGGAGAGATGAGAGAAATCAAAGACAACTGCAAGGTCTTTTGCCTGAGCAGTTAGGAGAATGGGCTCACCATTTACTGAGACAGGAAAGAGCAGTTTGAGGTGCTTGTAACACATACAAGCAAGCAGTGATATATGTGAATGTGAAAGTGACAATAGAGGTCAAAGTTAAAGATACATATGAGATTCTTAGAAATGTAGGTTGTAATGGAGCATATGAGTTTAGAGGAAATCTCAAAGGGTGAAATAGGATTGAGACTTCTGATAACTCTCCCCACCAAAGTGATTTTCCCTGATCCTTCCTTAAAATGATAGTACTTTTGAGGAAAAAAAGAACATAAATTAAAAAGCATAAGTTCTCAATGACAAAGAGAATAGGAGAGGTGACCATGTAAGTGACAAGGGTCTTCAGAGACCAAGAGAGAGCTGCATGCTAAGTACTTGCATGGGTGAAACCCATAAAAAGCAAGCTAATTCAAATCACAAAATCTAGGAAAGATTTTACCAATTAAATCTTAAGTGCTCTGCAGGTAAGGATATAGGTGACACTGAACTTGAAAGTCCTTAAAAACTTCACCTGTTACCCCCAGATGTCCTTTCTCATCCCGCATGGTCAAGCAACTACTTCTTACCTACCTCAGGAGAAGACTGGAGTTGGTTTTCTGTTAAAAAGTCATCACCAGGGCTTAAAGATAATAGGTACAGTTGAGGATAGAAGTGAGGCACTGTGCTGAAACCAGGATTGTATGAAAATTACATTCTAAAATGTAAGGCCAACAACCTCTGTATCCATTCAACTCATAGAACACTGGCATTAGAATGTGTACCCTCCAAGCAGAAGGTCAGAGTTCTGAGGAAGCTGATAGGTCTAAGGAAAAGAAAAAAACCTACAAAAATGATTTAGTCTCCCAAAGTTGCTATAGTAAAGCCGATCAGCCAGTCAGCTCCCTCACAAACAAAAACAGATATCCAAGGACCACCAGACCTTTGAGAAAGCCATTGACATTAAAAACATCAATGTCTTATAGTTTTCAGTATACAGATCTTTCATCTACTTGGTTTAAACTTATTCATAAGGTTTGTTTTTATGATACCATTATAAGTGGAATTGTTTTCTTTATTTCTTTTTCTGATAGTTCATTGTTAGTTTATAGAAATACAACTGGTTTTTGTATGTTGATTTTGTATCCTGCAACTTTACTGAATTCATTCATTAGTTCTAACAATTTTTTGAAGTCTTTAGAGCTTTCTATATATTACATAAGGTCATGTCATCTGCAAACTGAGACAGTTTTTCTTCTTTCTTTCAAATTTGGATGCCTTTTTTTTTTCTTGCCTAATTGCTCTGACTAGGACTTCTAGCACTATGTTGAATAGAAGTGGCAACATGAAAAACAGATTAGAACAAACAGAGACAAGAACTTGGAAGGAACAGAGACAATGCAAGAAACAGAAGAAAACTTTAATAAAAATTATTGTAAATATTCTCAGAGAGACAATGTTTTACATGCACAAAATAATTCCTCATACAAGAATATCCAGAAAGCCAAAAAGAGCTCTGCAAATTAAAAATATGATAGCCAAAAAAAGAAGTTGTCAAAGATGAAGTAAAAAACACCTTTCAGAAAAGAGAACCAAAAAAAGAGAAAAATATGGAATAGAGGAGAGAAAAGATAAGAAAATTAGAAAATCAAACCAGGTGGTCCAGCACCCAACTGGCAAAAGTTTTAGGAAGAGAAAACAAAAACCAAAAAAGCAGATTTCCCAATAAATGAAGTAAATGAGTTTTCAGAATTAAAAGACCCACAAAGAACCTACATGACAGAAAAAGAGGGAACATGAAGATACTCGGTAAGATACGAAAGCACTGAGATAAAAAGAAGAGCCTGAAGGTTTCTAGCGAGAGAAATCACGTTACCTGTGCGGGCTGGAGAATCAGAATGCCATCAATCTTCCCGGCAATGATATTGAAAGAAGACAATAGATAGAATACACCCTTCAAATTCTGAGGGAAAGTGATTTCCAAACTATCGATTAAGCGTGATTGATAAAATAAAGACATTTTCCGACAGGCAAAATCTTGAAAATCTGATTTCCCATTCACCTTTTCTTACAGCATAAACCAGGAAAGAGAAAAGTGAGGACTTCAGAAACAGTGATCAACACAGGAAAGAAGCAAATAGAATTCCCAGGATGACCACAAAGGGAGGTCCTGGGAGCCTGGATAACAAGGCGTATAAGTCAGAGCTGAAGGATGGAGAGCTCCAAGAGGAGGATCTTCTAGACATAAAAGAGGATTGGTAGATTCTCTGACAGCACTGTGTGAAAAACTGGTTTGAGAGGTGTTTTACAGAACTTTGGAGCATGTGGGAAGACTTAGCAAAAGGTCCATTCAAGCCAGGATACGCAAATAAAAAAGAGAGGCCAACATCTTGTGAAGAAACAAAAAGACTTACATGAGAAAGGAAATGAAATCACAATATGCAAAGTTGTAATCACCAAAATACTGAATATGAGTTTAACCAAATTTGTCCTAAAATTACCTTGGGAGAGTAGAGGGGTGTCAGCGGGGGAAGTGTGTGTGGGTAAAGAGTGACAGAGAGAGCTGAATCCTCTTCTTCCACAGTAGGGAGTCAGTGAACAAAATCTACAGCCAATGAATCAAGAAATATTTGTAATTACAGAAGGAAATGCCAGGAGTTATAAGTGGCTGCTTCTGGAGCATCAGACCCCAAACTGCAGGGAGAGGCTGGCCAGAGGGCTGCTGTTGTGTTGTCAAGTTTGCCGTATAATTTGCTTTTTAAAAATAGGTCCATGCATTATTTTAATAACAATTAAAATTAAACTAACACAAAGCATAGGAAGAGAAGAAAATGGAGTTGTCAGCATTTGAGTGACCAGTAGGAAGAAAGTAAGAAATGAACAAAGAAGAGTCCAGTCTCATTCCTCAAATTCTAAACACAGTCATCTTAAAATGCACTTGATCACTAGTCATTCCTGGTCTTGTGACATCTCTGTAATTCCTGTCTTGATCTTTTGTCAAAATCTTCATTAGTTTATTTCCCAGATATCTTCTTCCCATAACTAGATTTTAAGATTCCAAAGAAAATGGACGGTGTCTTATACTTCCTGTAATCTCCCCCACCTCAAAAGAGAAGACAGCAAGTACCCAATAAGTATTTGATGAATTCTAACTAAATAGCATATAGCCATGGTTTGGTTGTCATTTGTTGTATAGCCAAACTTGGAAAATCTTAACTCCATCTGAAGAAAAGAGAATGAGATTTCATATGTATTTCTGCCTCATAAAGATTTTTGTGGAAGAACACAGTCATCTCTGACAGTCAACAAAAACTTGCTCACTTAATTTATCATCTTTTTTCAAGGTCATTTCTCAAAAAAGAATCTAATTTAAAAAACAGGTGTAACATCTAGAATGAGAAGATCTATTCTCCAATCTTTGCTATTTGAAAAAAGCCTTTTTAATTTAGTTTTGGAGTTTAATAATGTGTTTTACTTAGTGAATTTTTAATCATGATATACAATCTCATTTTCTATTTTTATACCTTCCATTTGTGATTATTTTGTTTTATATTTATCTTATTTTGAAAGAGAAGCTCTTGGTATTTATAGTCCCAACAGAAAGAACACACTGAAATGCAATGCCTTTCATAATAACCAGAGTTCTCTAAATTCTAAATTATCCCACTTTAATAACATTTAGTATACTGTTGAATAATTACCTCCTCAGAAGAGAGAATCCCTGTGATAATATCCTTGAGTTTGTGTTACAGGTATCAACAAAAATAAACTTCAAAAATAAACTTTTGTTGCTTTTAGCTAATCAAATTAATCATTTGAAAATCCAAGGGTCATGGTACTGCCATCTTTCTTGGTTTACAGAAAATAAGTCTTAACCAGCCTGAGCAAGAGCAAGACCGCCGTCTGTACTAAAAATAGAAACAAATTAATCGGCCAACTAAAAAAAATATATATATATAAAAGAAAGAAAATAAGCCTTTTATGATTTTTTGTTTTTTTTTTAACTCTTTATGATCCTCACAAGATCATACTACTCAATGGCAGAAAAGTTGTGCCAGAGTTCTCGCTAGCATGCGTGAAGTCCACAGGTTAATACACAATTCTCTAAGTTGATCCTGGGCAAAATTATTTTTTTAATGAGATATAATTTACATACAATGACATACACAGTTTTTAAGTGTACAATTTGATGTGTTTTGACAAAACTATATTACTCTACCCTGGCAAAGACTTAGACATTCTATTTTCATCACTCAGAAAGTTCCCTCATGCCCCACCCTCCCTCCCAGAGATGTACTATTTTTCTAATATTAATATAAAAACCTAGGAGTAAAATTAACATGTCATAGATGTATGTTTAACTTTATAGGAAATACTGCTACACTGTTTTCCAAAATGGTTGTCTCATTTCTGTTCTTACCAGCAAGATATGGGAGTTTCATACTGTCTAATGCTTTTAATCATCAACTGTTTTCATGCCAGCAATTCTAGTGGGTATACAGTGGTATCTCGCTGTGGATTTAATTTTTGTTTCCCTGAGTATTAATGATGTTGAACACCTTTTCATGTACTTATTAACCACTTGTATATTTTCTTTTGCCAAGTGTCTGTTCAAATTTTTTGTCCATTTTTTTTTCTTGGGTTCTTTGTTTGTTATTGAGTTGTGGTGCGGGGTAAAATTTTTGACGTAAATCAATTCCGTTTTGGCCCTAATCACCAGCTTTCTGCTGTCCCTAGTTCATCCTCTCTTTCCATTTTCTCTTCCCTTCCTAAGGAGAATTGGCTAATCTGGAACAAACTAGTGCAAAGGGCTCATTTACTCACTTGTTCCACAAGTATTTTCCTGAGCACCTACCGAACTCCGGCTAAGTTATAAGGATAAGACACAGCCTCTGCTTATGTAAATAAGTAACTATAAGTTTAATGTAAAAAGAGCCCCCATATTTAGAGACTGAAGATACCATTTCTGGTTAGGGTGATCAGAAGATGCCTTATTAAAGGAGGAAGTATTTGAGATGGGCTTCAGGTGAGGGGTACAGTTGCAACAGAAATAGATCAATAGTTATGAAAGAAAGAGCAAAGGCAAATCTACAGGAAAACATAGGATGTGTTCAGAGGAAAAAACAAACAAGCATAATTTGGGCCAAAGGATAGTGTTTGAAAGGTGTGTTGAAATCCTGTTTGGGAACCTGATCTGACTCAGCAGGTAAAAACAACTCCTGGGGAAATAGCAGTAATAGTTACATAACCCCTTGCAGTTTGTAGCCCTCTTCGACTCACCCTCATACCTTCTTTCCTTCACCTCTGCTCACCCTCAGCCCTGCCTGTATGAGTCCTGGATACCTCTGTCCTGGGCTGGGACTGCTCATCTATACTTCCTGGCTATTTAGTAGGGACTAGACCTCCCTCTGAGGGGACAGAAATTGAGACCTCAAAACCTAATCAACCTGGAGCTCCCTGTCTTCCTTTCTGTGCTTGCCAAGTGGCGCTCTTGGAGCAGCTTTCTTGAAGGAGAAGGGGAAACTCCTGCAGATGCAAAGCCAGAGGAGGTGAGCATGCTAGCCTGCTCTGCTCATCGACTATGAAACTGGCTGCAAAAACGAGGCAAACAGGCTTCTTGCAGTACCCAGTGTGGGCACCAAGCCAGACCCATTTCAAGAGAGCTGGGTTGTTGGGCAAGCAACTGAAGTGGTCTTTAAATAAAGGAGTTCTCCAAAATACTGGGAGCCACTGTCCTAGAGTAATGGCCTCTAATGTTCATGCATTTTACATCAGGAGATTGAGTCTGAATAAAAGTTTTCATATGCATGCCAGGCCAAAAAGTAAACTAGTCATCTCTAAGAGAATAATGCACAAATCTGTACACTGTTTCTTATAACATGGTTTTGCTAAAGTTAATTGTTTAATTAAGGGCTTTTTACCTTGATCAAAACTGATAGGACGTAAAATAATTTTTTTCCGAGTCTGAATCTTAGGAAAACAACACTGGCAAAATGTTCTAAACCATGTAAATTCTGAGCCATTTTGTTAACTAATCATCACTTTTTAGCCAGGAGCTAAATGGTGATAAATTTGAATAACACAGAGCAAGTAGGCCAAGGTGGGAGGATTGCTTGAGCTTGGGAATTTGACACAAGCCTGAGCAACAGTGAGACCCCGCCTCTACTAAAAAGAAAAAGAAAGAAAAATACATTAAAAAAAAAAAAAAACCAGCAAGTAGGGACACAAGTATTTCTTCACTGTGTCTTCTTTGCAACTTTAAGTATAAATAAAACTACTTTTTAGCAGGTGCCTACTGGGCTCTGTGCTGAACATTCTTACATAAATTTTATTTCATCCTTTCAACCCCAAAGGATTCTAACCTCTCCAACAACACTTCTCTCAATTTTTGGTTATTTTGCCCATATCAAGTCTCAATTATTTGTGTAATGAGACACAAACACAAGAAGCAGTTTCTGGTGTGTATAATTAGGCACACAATTCTTTCCAAGAAAACACGAACAAGTACTCAATTTTTTTACTCTTCTAGGAGTTTTATTCCTAGAACAGGTGGAAGGAAATAAGGTAGTTAGGGCTGTCGGCCTGACAGAGTATCTCTGCCAAGACACAGAAATCCATTCTGTTAATTATGTTCTGCCTCTGAGTCAAAAAGAAATAGACACTGTTTTTAAAAAGTGGACTTTTCATTTCTCACAAGTGGCATTGAGACCAAGCCTTCTGCCACTGTGGTCACGGCTGTTTTGTATGTGTGTAGGGGTTGCGAGGCCAAGAAGGGAGGAGACTCAACAAGGAGCAGAAGGATAGGCTTGTGTTTCAGCATCTGACTACCGGCAGCAAAGTGCTCTTGTTTCCTCTTGTCTCTGTGGGGTAGAGCGCCGACCTTACTGAAATACAGTATATGGGCAGTTTTCCATTGCAGGGTCCATTATGCTGGGAGAGTAATCTCCACGCGATGTCATAAGTCATGGAAGCTATAGGCATTAAAAGCAATGTAATTATGCAAACTCAAGAGGCAGGAAAAAAAGAGGATAATAGTGATATCTGAGTTACAAAGCAATTTTATTTGTATACATGGACTTCAAGAAAAGGATTAGTGATTTGTGATCACCTGAATTGTTCAGACAAGTATTTTCTTATTAATAAGACTTTTTGAGCTTTAGCTATGTGCTAGGTTGTTTACAAATAGTATATCACCTTAAGCCTTTTTTTTTTAACATTCAGTAGTAAGTGTTATTAGCCCTATTTAACAAATGATAATCAGGTAAGTCCTCTGAGGTCACCTGGTTATAAGTGCAGCACTAGGATGCAAACCCGGCACTGACTGACTCAGAAACACAATCTCTTCCTAGTCCACCACGTCAACCACTTTTTTGTACAATTATTCTTGTACTTGTCACAATTCTCCAACTTTACTTGATCATTTTCTTGAGTTTCTGCTTAAAACCCTCCAGGGGTTTATCATCTTACCCAGAAGAAGCCAAAGTCCTCAAAACCAGCCTCAAAGGCCTATGCTGTTTGGCCCCCAGCCACACCTATTCTCTCTGATCCCATCTCCTATTTCTTTCCTCCTCGTTGCTCCACTCCACACTGCACAGGTCACCCAGACACGTTCCCACCTCAGGGATTGGGCACTAGCTGTTTCCTCCATCTAGAAGGCTCTTTCCCCAGATATCCACAGGCTGGCTCCTTCACCTGCTTCAAGACTTTGCTTAGTGAGTGTAAGCTTCTCATTGAGGTCTTCTCTGAATGCCTTGTTTAACTTGCAAGCTGCCCACCAATCTTCATCCCACTTCCCTGCTTTGTTTTCTCTGTGATGCTTATTACACCTGACATTCTAGAATTTTACCTAGAGTAGTCTCCCCGTACCCACGGGAATATGCTCCCAGACCTCCTGTGGATGCCTGAAATGTAGGATAGTATGAAACCTCAACTATATTGCTTTTTTCCATCTGATAACCAAGAGGGCTCCTCAGTGACTAAGGGCGGGTAGCATCTACAGCATGGATCTGCCGGGCAAAGGATGATTCACATCTCAGGCAGGACAGTGAGAGATTTCATCACACTACTCAGAATGGCATGCAACTTAAAACTTATGAATTCTTTCTTGGCCAGGTGTGGTGGCTCACGCCTGTAATCCTAGCACTCGGGGAGGCCAAGGCAGGTGGATCGCTCAAGGTCAGGAGTTCAAAACCAGCCTGAGCAAGAGTGAGACCCCGTCTCTACTAAAAAATGGAAAGAAATTAATTGGCCAACTAAAAAATATATAGAAAAAAAATAAATTAGCTGGGCATGGTGGCACATGCCTGTAGTCCCAGCTACTTGGGAGGCTGAAGCAGGAGGATCACTTGAGCCCAGGAGTTTGAGGGTGCTGTGAGCTAGGCTGACGCCACGGCACTCTAGCCCGGGCAACAGAGTGAGACTCTGTCTCAAAAAAAAAAAAAAGAAAAAAACTTATGAATTATTTCTTGAATTTTCCATTTAATATTTTTGGACTATGGCTGACCCACAGGTAACTGAAATCTTGGAAAGTAAAACAGAGGGTAAGGGAAGACCACTGTATTTATTTACTCTCTGTCTTCCTTCCTCGGTATATAAATGCAATGGGTTATAAGGTCTTCCCTCAGTTTTTCCATTGTTGTAACCCCTCTGCCATGAACAAAGCCTCACCCATAGCAGAAACTCATTAAATATTTGATGAATGATGAACAATTTCAAGTCAAACCTACAGATGGGGCAAGAACAGTTTCACTCTTCTGTTTGTGTTTGTCTTGAAGGCCCGGTGCGGTGGCTGACGCCTGTAATCCTAGCACTCTGGGAGGCTGAGGTCGGCGGATCACTCAAGGTCACTGAGCAAGAGCGAGACCCCGTCTCTACTATAAATAGAAAGAAATTATTTGGTCAACTAAAAATACATAGAAAAAAATTAGCCGGGCATGGTGGCACGTGCCTGTAGTCCCAGCTACTGGGGAGGCTGAGGCAGAAGGATCGCTTGAACCCAGGAGTTTGAGGTTGCTGTGAGCTAGGCTGACGCCACAGCACTCTAGTCCAGGCAACAGAGTGAGACTCTGTCTCAAAAATAAATTAAATTAAATTAAAAAAAATAAATAAATAAAAAATAAAAAAAATATATAAGTGTTTGTCTTGGCATTAAAGTTATAATAAAGACAACTCTTTCCTTATGGGTTCCCTGGAAATGAACAGATACCGTAGCTAAATAGTACAGATGAACAATCGCAAATTCATGCTGCAATTCAACCATCATGTGAAAAAATTAAAGACATTTACTTGTGGGCACCAACAGCTTTGAGGGATCTTGAACTGGAATATCTACTTTTAAGACCTGCTAGTTATTTACTCACATCATAGACGCATCGGCAGTTTATCTAAAATGGAGTTGAGGCAGATGTCCTTCCTCTTGGTGGTTGCTTTTGTAGCATCACCCCTCCCTCCTCCTCAAGACCCCTCCTCAGCTTTGCCTCACATACCATCAGACAGTGCCACCCAAATACTTTTTTGTTGTTATTATCCATGAACACTAAAGTCATTTTGTCTCATTTTTTTTAACATTAAAAAATATTTTTTGGCCAGGCATAATGGCTCACCCCTATAATCCTACCACTTTGGGAGGCCGAGGCAAGAGGATCACTTGAGGCCAGCAGTTTGAGACTAGCCTGGGCAACATAGCCAGAGCCTATCTCTACCAAAACATTTAAAAACTTGGCCAGGTGTGGTGGCGCATGCCTATAGTCCCAGCAATTAGGGAGGCTCAGGTGGGAGGATTGCTTGAGGCCAGGAGTTTGAGGTTGCAGTGAACTATGACGACACCACTGCACTCCAGCCTGGGCAACTTAGAGGGAGATCCTGTCTCTATTTAAAAAAAAAAAAAAGTTGACAAATAAAAATGTAAAGTGACAATGTGATGTTTTGATATCCATATACATTACGAAGTGATGACCAGTTAACGTATCACCTCATATACGATGCTTTTGTTGTAGAAACCTTTAAGATCTACTCTCTTAACAATCTTAAGTATACAATACATTACTATTAACTATAATTACTATGTTGTACATTAGGTCTCCAGAACTTACTCATCTTATAACTGAAATTTTATACCCTTTGACCAAAATCTCCTCATTTTCCCCGCTCCAGTAGCCCCTGGCAACCACCTTTCTACTCTCTGTTTCTATGAGTTTGACTTCCTTAGAGTCCACATATAAGTGAGATTATGCAGTTTTTGTCTTTCTGTGTGTGACTTATTTCACTTAGCAAAATGCCTGTAGGTTCATCCAGGTTCTCACAAATGGCAGGATTTTCTCCTTTTTAGGGCTGAACAATATTCCGCTGTGTGTGTGTGTGTGTGTGTGTGTGTGCGTGCACGTACCACATTTTCTTTATCTATTCAACCATCAATGGACACTTAGTTTGCTTTCATGCTTGGCTATTGTGACTACTGCTGGAACGAACAGCGGGGTGCAGATATCTCTGTAGGGTGTATTTCCCATCAGCTCTGCCTTTTAAATACCTGCAAACTCCAACCGTGCTCAGCGTACCCACTGCTGCCACTCTGGTCCACGGCGTCATCCTCTCTATTCTTGGTCTCCCTGTTTCCACCCCTTACTCCCTTTGGGCTACTTTCAAAGCAGCAGTCAGAATGATCCTTTTAATATGTCAGATTGTACCATTCCTCTGAAGGCTTTTGATCTCACTTGGATGGAAACACGAAGTCCTTTTGGTGGCCTAGAAGGCCACACGCTATCTGGCTCCCCACTACCTCTTTGACTTCCCTTTGTTTCCCATGCCCTTGCTATCTTAGCTCCAGCCACATGGTGGCTGGTACACTCCCACCTCCGGGTCTTTACACTGCTGGTCCCTCTGCATGTGATGCTTTCGCCCCAGACATCCACATGGCTCACCCCTCACCTCCTCCAGACATTTGTTCGACTGTCTCCTCAATAAGGCCTCCCCTTATGCCATCCCCTCATCTTTAATTGTGACCCCATTTCTGGGCTGTACCTTACCTCTTCCCTGTATTCCTTTTCCCCATAGTACTTACCATAATCATATACTATATGTTTTTTTTTAATTTGCCCTTTTTCTCACTAGAATGTGAGGAAAGCATTCCTGCATAAAGAGAGCAGGTGTGGTTTACTGCTATAGCCCCAGCATCTAGAATAATACCTGAGACAGACACAGCAATCAATACATACTGTACTTATTGAGTAAATGTATATCATGTTTCTAAATTCTTTTAAACACATTAATAGACAAGCTCACTCTCTTGAACTTATAGCTTTTAAGCCCTTAGGTTATTTTTAATTCAGTAGTAATATAAATTAATTAAACTGTCTTTTAAGCAGTAAATTAATCTTTCTGTTTTTAGATGTACTTTGTCTGCCAATTTACAGATGTGACTGCACATTTAGAATGCAGGAGCTTCTACATATTGACCTTTAGAAAAACCTACTTTTGTTACAACAGAAAACAGAAAAGATACTTGCAATTGCATTTGGAACATTAGTAAGCCAGTTAATGCTTATTTAATTTGCAGTTGAATTCATCAAAAGCTAATCCTAAATAATAATCAATGACAAAATCTCTCAAAAACATGGAAATTGTTCCAATGTTTGGGGATACTAGAGAACATAATTGCTTTTGAGGAACAATTTGGTCTTCCTGCGACATCAAATATCATTGGCTCCTTCTTTTTCCTGGCATCATTTAAATTTGGTAATATCCTGCTCTGTATATAATACTGCAGGACCAACTCTCTCCAAATCCAGGTCCTGTTACTTTCACTAGACACTTAACTCGAGACGATTTCCATGATCTGTGCAATTAGACATCAAACTGTCTGCCAGGCTCAGCTCGGCTGCATTCTGATTTGTGAGTAAATACTTGGTAGAGACAAATTCTCACAGAGTTCAGTGCCCATCACTTGATAGGCTCTTTGAGGAAAGTGCCAGAGTAAACAAGACAAAGGGAAGCCCTCCAGCTTGTAGGTTTCTGCCCGTCTGGCTACATTCACAAATGGATCCAGACCCCCTAACTACCGATAGCAACTCTCCATGTTCTTCTCACTCAGAAAACAAAACAAAAATTTTAGGCCTGGCGTGGTGGCTCACACCTGTAATCCTAGCACTTTGGGAGGCCAAGGCGGGCGGATCGTTTGAGCTCAGGAGTTCAAGACCAGCCTGAGCAAGAGTGAGACCCCATCTCTACTAAAAAAAAAAAGAAAGAAATTAGCTGGACAACTAAAAATATATAGAAAAAATTAGCCGGGCATGGTGGTGCATGCCTGCAGTCCCAGCTACTCGGGAGGCTAAGACAGAAGGATTGCTTGAGCCCAGGAGTTTGAGGTTGCAGTGAGCCAGGCTGATGCCACGGCACTCTAGCTGGGGCAACAAAGTGGGACTCTGTCTCAAAAAAAAAAAAAAAAAAATATATATATACATATATATATATAGGTCTTATGTTAGAAAGGAAAGTACACTATTAAAAAATTCTGGATTCAAAGTGTTCAAAAAAAACTCTGGGTGAATGGGAAAAGATATTGCTTCAAATAAAATGATTCCTGACTTGTTAAGTTTTGGAATTTCTTCAGAGGCTCTTTCTCCATCAACTCCAGCGTTGGGAGACTACCTAGTACTCAACAGGTATTTGTTCTAAACTCTTGCACAGTTCTATGCAGCTGAGCTATGTGCTAAATAGGGTAGTGACTAAAAGTTACAGATGATGCACTTAACCTAAGATTTTATTTTTTCTCCTGAGATGCCTCTAAAAATATGAGAAAGGAATTTTTAGTACGTGTGTATCTACAAGGGCACAGAAGACAGGTAAGGCATATCCATGGTCTGGGGAGCTACAGAACTCTGAATGAAAAAAGGTAGACGAGAAGGAAGGCAAAACTTGGTACACTCATAGGGCACACACAGTTAGAGACTGCTGTCTTGCCCTGCACAACCTCTGGAGGGCATGGGATTTAGAGGTGAGAGGTATGGCATGTGGCAAGGCTGAGACTTGGGGCTAAAAATCAAAGGATTGACTAAAGGTCTATATCTTTTTATAATATATATATTATATATAACATTAACCCTCTACCCCATTTATGCACAGTGCCAACAGGCAAGTACCCCTGCCGTAAGCTACAGATTTAGTCTTTTTTTCTGAGGAAGTTGAAAAATTCTAAAACAAAAAAGACATCCATATTCTGGCATTTTAGGGTCTAACAACATAATGGCCAACTGCCTACACAAGTGCCCTAAAGCCAAGTGTGCCGGTGGAAAAGCTCAGTTTTAAGTATGAATGTGCAAACAAGGATCACCAGTCAAAGAATGCTTCTAACACGGAAGATCAAATCCAGGGTAAACAAATGGGGGGAAACTGGAGGAATCAAAGACATTGCAGAGAACAGACAAGAACCTTTGACAAAGCGATAAGTAGTCACCTGAGATAAATCTGAAAAGACATTTCATCCCTGTAACGTTAATGACAGCGATTAAAAATAATAGCTAATATTTATCAAAAACACACTCTGAGCTACTTTTCAACAGACCCAAGATAAGGAAACTGAGGCACACAAAAGTTAGGTGACTGATAGTAAGTGCAAAAGCTGGCATTCAAATCCAGAGAGTATGAATTTAAAGCCCATGCTCCTAAACACAATGGTGTGCTTCCTCAAATATGCTATTTTAAAAAGAAACAGAACATAAGGAAGTGCTCTTAAAAAATGTACTCGTGCATTTGATAAATATGTTTTCAGATCCTTCTATTGGCAGTACCAGCCAATAAACAGAATGAGCAGGGTCCCAGCTCTCATCAAGCTAAAATTAAAATTTAATAGAAGAGGTAGAAGATACAGTTAAAGAAGTCTGCCAGACAATTTAATAAAGTAACAGGAGAATATCACAAGAAAAGATGGTGTTATATCTGAAGGTTCCAGGAGGTTCCTTTTCCAGTTACTAAGATTCCAGAGGGGAAACAGAGAAAATGAGAGGAGCAGCTTATCCCAGTAACAATATAAGAAAAGTTCCTGGAGCTGAAGAGCACAGGTCTTCAGACTGAAGGGGTCCTTCTTCCCCCAGCACCCATCACAATAAATAGAAAAAGATCCATATCAAGGCACACCCTCATGAAATCTCATCCCAGGGATAAACAGAAGGTCAGAAAAGCTTCCAGAGAGTAAAACACAAGTCAGTGACCAAAGAGCAAGAATTTGCATGATATCCTTACCAAAAGCAACACTGGGTGCTAGAATCCAACAGGATAAAGCCTTTAAAATTCGAAGAAAGGTGATTTGCAACTTAAAATTTTATAGTCAGATAAAGAATCAATTGAATGTAAGGGTAGGAAAAAAAGAATCATTTTCAGACATATGAGGACTCTGAAAATATCTCCTTCATATAGCCTCTCTGAGAAATTACTTGAAAATATGCTGCAGTGAAACAAGAGAGAAAATCAAGAAAGATGATGACACAAGATTCAGGAAGAGACTCCCACTGGGAAGAGAGGAGCTACTTTTCTTAGAAGCTTGAACCTTATTCTGTAGATATTAGAGGGAGCCATGGGTTTCAAGCTGGAGAACGATATGATAAGATCCATGTTTTAGAAAGGAAATTCTTTCTTAAGTCTGAAGGTGGAGTTAGTGGAAGATTTCTGGGGATAATCAGGAAGTTTTTGCTAAACTCAGGTGCAGTGTAATTCAAACCTAAACTAAGGTGGTAGCAATGAGAACTGAGAGACTGTAAATGTACACACAGCTGAGCTGACATCTGCTGGAGGTGGGGATGCATCTAGCATAATTTCATTTTGCATAAATATTCATGTTATGAATGCAAGGCAAGAACAAGAGGGACTCTATGAGGACAGAAAAGCATCAAGCCCTGGAGTGGTAGATGGAAGACAGGAAATAAAGATATACCAGTAGGCCTGGAGGGAAGAATCATTCCATTTGAGATACTCTGAGTAGAGAGGCAGGGCTACATCCATTGGGAAGTATAAAGGAGATCGGACCTTTCTTTCTGATGACACCTAGACTGCCAGACTAAAACTGCAGATCACTGCAAGGGAAGTTAAATCGAAAAAAGAAAAAGGCAGTTATCACCCTGCTTGACCCTGCAAATGTGGAAGTAGTATGGATGGAGCACCACAGGATCACTTGAGGAGCACCATGCTTAATGGACACCTAGAACTACATTAAGAGGCTCATGCCAGTGGGGAGCAAGGTGATCCCAGGAAGATTCTAGTTTGGCTTGTAAGTGGCCTTAGATGAGGTTGGAGAGGTGGTTGAGGGCCAGATCTACAGGAGCTTAAGAGGCATGGTAGGAAGAGTAGATGTTATGCATGGTATAGTGGGAAGGCACTGCAAGGTTTTAAGCAGGAAAGTGATATTACTCAGTTCATGTGTTATGATTCACTCTGGCTCCTATGTGGAGAATGGATTGGAAGGGAATAAGAGTGGGCAAGAACGACATTGCAGCAAGAGATGATGTCAGCTTGACCTGGGAAGATTACACTGGAGAGGGAAATACATGGATTTGAGATTCTATTGGAATTCAACTCCATAGGTCTTTTGCTAGATTAAATGTGGATGCAGCAACGGTGGCAAGGAAACCCAACATGTTGGAGTGATTCCAAGGTTACTAATTTGAGCAACTGAGCAGATAGGAGTGCCAATTCTATGATGGGGGAAAATGGAGAAGAAGCAGGTTAGGGTTGGGATAGGGGATCAAAAGCTATATTTTGGAAGGAACTATTAAGTTGGAGGTGGCTGAAAGCATCCAGGTGGAGATAGCATATAAGCAGCTGGATATACAAGTCAAGGTCTGGACTGGAGCTGTATTTGTCAGGTTCTTTGATTTTTGGCTTGAGCTCAGGTAAATTCCAAATTGGAAGAAGGAGGGAATTAACATTTATTGAGCACCTACTGTATGCCAAATACCCATTGTGTTACAAATTTTTTTGTCATAAGGTTTATACATATTTTCCAACACCTACTTTATCCATGTCTGCCCAAGCACCCGCCCAGCCCGAGTGGGACCCAGCTAGAGACCACCTGGGATACACTCATTGCAGACACTCAGACAAACTATGCAATCAATTTCTCCCTCCCAGATTCCTAATGAGTCCCTGGAGGGTTACTTGCACCTGCATCTGTGTTCAAAACTCCAGAGATCTGAAGGTAAGCGTTAGCTCCTGGGACACTGAAGCTGAAAACTCTAGACCCAAATAATAGTTATGACTCCACCCTTGGTTTGCTAAATCTCTTCGGACACAACATGCCTTGTTTCTTTATCTGAATTTTAGTATCTGCCTGCTTCACAAAAATGCTTTGAGAATTGAGTTGAGCTTCTGAGTCACCTGGAGAGCATCTTGAATAATGCAGACTACTGGGCCCTGCCGTCAGAGATTACAATTTATGTGGTCTGGGTGTGGCTTGGTCTGCATCGCAGGTGACTCTGATGCTTGTCCAGAGTGGTACCTGGACCAGAAATGCTGATTTGCAGAGTGATGAGCTGCCAGTTTTCCCCAGATATTTGCCTCAGTTGGTATCTCTACCACTTAGATCACTATGGCACTTTTAAAATAAGGCACCAAATTCCTAGACTCTCCTCCCATCAAGAGGTGTGTTCCATGTCTCCTGCCCTTGAACTTGCTGGTTCTCTCAGAATCTGGCCGCCACAATGTAAGAAGCCTATGCCACATGGAAAGGTCACATTGACAGTCCCACTTGACCTCAGTCTTGGAGTCATCTCAGCCCTGGAACTAAACACACCAGTGAAGAAGTCTGCAGATAATCCCAGCCTCCGACCACTGAGTCACCCCAGACTTCAGGTCTTCCCAGTGGAGCCTCAGACATCACAGAACAATCGATCCCCACCATTCCCTGTTCAAATTCATGATCCGCAAAACCTATGCTCATAATGAAAAGATCACTGTTTTATGCTACTTAGTTTTGGGGAGTTTTGTCATGCAGTAACTGGAAAACACTAAAGTGTTTTCTCAAGAAATATCTATTAAATGCAAACACATTACTTGCAAGGATAAACACTCTCAAATGAACATACACAATGTTGTATCTAGCAGAAAACAGAGCAGGAGAAATGAGCCAAGAGATGTTCTCTTGTTTCACTGATAAGAAAGCATCATTGGGTAAAGAAACACCTAAGTTGCTCCCAGAAAACTGGAGGAAGAAAGCTGGCCACACCTTGAAGACAGCATGGCTGGAAGAGAAAGAGATGCACCAAAAGGACGGATGAGGCAGGAAAGCAAAACTCAGCTTCATTTCCTCCACAAGTGTGATTAAGGCTGGCCTGAAAATCCCTCCACTCTCTGACTGCAAAGTTGTTCATTTATTTATGCCGGTTTCCCAAATGTACTTGCCTGATAGTAAAAATCACCTGGGGATCACACAGTAACAAGCGCCAAGGGTAATTCTTGCCACGAGGCAAGTTTGGGAAATGCTGGATTATAGAATTTTTAAACAAAATAACAAACACTACACCCTTCCCTCACAAGAGTCACAATTCTGCAGTGAGAATGGAGTTAATACATGAGCTTCATATTTATGAGAAACCAGTAGCAAGTCTGGCAGCCTTGAACCTTGAGAATGTAAATTCCAACTAAGTCCAATTACAGTGATGTGGGGGAAGAAACTGTAAATATTGGAATTCACTTGCTAATCCGACACTACTAATTATATTATATATTTTAAGCTGCAATTATTAATACCTTCTCAAAGGAATATTTTAATTGATAACACATAAAATAAGAGGGATGTTAGGTTAAATATCCATGGCCTTATTCAAGCTGTTAATGATGTAAATAAATATGATAGAACCTGGACTCTCTGGAATTGAGAAAAGCACAGAGAACGTGACGCCAAAAGCCATGAATTAATTCTACTTTAGTAACTAACACTAATGTCTACATTGTTCCTAGCTTCTTCACCATCACCCTGCCATTGTTTTGGGAAGTGATTTGAATCTCATTTCAGATTGTTAATGCAAATCCTTGAGTTTTCTTTCCAGGAATACATTTACAGTCTTCTAAAGAAACTGGGGTGGGAGGGCTGTTCTCAGTCATGAATGTACCACGTAACTGGTTATGATCCCAAGCTCTGGGTCACTAGAACATTTTCCTGGTACTGGTGGTGATTCGTATCAGTGAGCAGTTTATCAGTCCCAAAAGCCTGGTCCCCAGAGAGACTGACAGCATTTAGGCCCCTTTGAGCCTACTCAATTTTATTTCTCTTGCTTCTTGAGACTCTGTAATAGTTATATGGTGGCAAGTTCCAAGGTAAAATTGACATCTTCTCTGATTCTAAGAGTTTGCATGTATTGTGATGAAAAGAATAAAATGTCTGTGGAAATAGTATTTGTACTGATGGATACTGGAATTCCAAGCAATAAAAACAGGAGTTCTTTGTATTATAACATAGATTTAGAAGCCTAATATCCCTCCTTTGTCCAGTGGCTCCGCATGAAGAACTCAGGTTACATACTTAATCATGGAAGGGAGCATATCATCTCCCCATTCATCTAGGTCTGTTGGACTTTCTGGCCAAGGATTAGAAGACCCTCTAGGCTCACCATCTCTCTGCATTGCTGTGTTCTCTGCCTCCCAGGGATGTGTCTTACACCAGTGTCACTGCCCTGCCATCCAAAGGCCTGGAGCACCTGAAGGAACTGATAGCAAGGAACACTTGGACTCTTAAGAAACTCCCACTTTCCTTGAGTTTCCTTCACCTCACACGGGCTGACCTTTCCTATCCAAGCCACTGCTGTGCTTTTAAGAATCAGAAGAAAATCAGAGGGTAAGTGGCTGGGGCCTGGAATAAGTGACCAAAGACCATGGTGGGAGATGAATTCATTTCTTGGTTTGAGAAGATACTTCATGGTTTGAAAACCAGGTGGAGAAGAATTGGAACATTCATAACAAATGGGAAATCCATGGGGCACCATGAGTCTGTGGGCTCAAAGTGATTGCAGATGAGAAATAAGGCCAACACTGTGGATAGCAGCAGGGCAGGGGAGGTCCTAGGGGATGGTGTAGGAGATAGGAGAGAGAGGCACAACCAGATCATGTAGAATCTTGTAGAGGTTACACAGACAAGGTTTCTGGCCTTCAGACACAACCCGTATCAGAGACTGCAACACATGTCAGAAGCCACAACCATGAAGAAGTCTTACAAACAACACAAACAATTGGATTACCTGATTGGTCTGGGCCTTGCAAATGTTATAGCTCACTGTTTACATGTCTATGGGCTTTGGAGTCAGCTGGGTTTGAACCCCAGTTCTGCCAGTTTTTAGCTATGTTATCCCAGCCTAGTTACATAACCACCTTGAGCCTTTTTGAGAACTGAGATCATAATATTATCATTCATAGGGAGTTTGAGATTAAATGAGAAACAGAACAGAAAACACCTGAAATGGAATGACCTGGAATGCTGTAAGTTCCCAACTAATATTAACTGGGAATGAATGTCAGGCTGTTTGCAAGACTGTGAAGGAGGGATGACCTTCTTTTTCTCTCCATGCTTTCTCAGAATCTTACTTTCACCTACACTTTTACCCTGCATTATTTCCCCCTCATGTCTTATACGATCTCCTGTTCTCCTAACTCCACCTTCATTTCTCTCTTATTCAATCCCTCTCAGTTTCTATACAAGGATCTACTGACTTTCTACACTCATATCTGCAGTCAGAAAAAAAAAATCAGGATCTAGATGTAGGGGCAGAAGCAAGCAGGAATGTTGAACATCTGTGCAAAGAAGGTCAACGTGGGCATAATAACTGCAGAAACCCAGGAGAGGGGTAGGGGATGGTGACAACAGACTCTGCACTGTCACCGTGTGGCCCTGAGAAGGAAAGGACCAGGGGTAGAGTCTAGATTTCTCCTTAGCCTCCAAACAGGTTAGAGCAGCCAGTCCACCAGGCATTTTAACCAGAACCCAATGGATGAATCAAAATCCACCCAGCAGCTAACGCAAGTTAAAGAATCTCTTTTATGGTGGGTCTGGTGAGCTAGGAAAAATAAATAAATAACTCTTATTTCCATGAGCATGCCTGCATGGTAGTATCCATTTATTCATTTATTCAACAAGTATTTTATGAGCACCTACCATGTGCCTGGTGCTGTCCGATCCAAAGCAGTGAGTAGGACAGACAAGAGCCCCCTCTTGCATTTTGTTTACAGACTAGTAGAGGAAGTCAGAACATAGATAGGCAAACAAATAAGAAAACATCAGACAGTGCTGTGAAGGAAATAAACTCACAAGTGGGAAAATGTATTTAAGGAGATCAGGAAAGTCCCCTCTGAGGAAAAGGCATTTGAATTTAAAACTCAGTAATGAGTAGAAGCAGCCATGAGTCTTTCAGGCAGAGGGAACCTGAGTTCTAGAGCTCTGAATAGGAATAACAATAATACCATTAACCAATACATATATGGCACTAACAAAGCTCCAGGTGTGGTTCTAAGAGCCTTAAAAAGATAAACTCATCTAAACCTTTAACAACCCTGTATGAAACAGATATTCCCACTATCCCATTTTACAAATGAATTAATCAAGTTTCATAGACCTACCCAAGGTGAAACAACTAGTAAATAGAGCCAGGTTCTAACCAAGGTGACTGTCTCCAGAGTTCATACTTTTTTAGCACTGTTCTTGAAATGGTTGCAGAAGAGAAATAAGACCAATGTCGCTGGACCACAGTCGGAAGGGAGGTAATAGGAAATGACGTAGGAGAGGCAGGCCTGACTAGACCCTGTAGAATCTTATGGAATCATGTATATCATAGTAATCATTTGCATATTTTTCTAAGTGCTGTGGGAACCATTCACGGGTTTTAAGCAGTGACTCATTTCTGTTGCCTTGCAGAATCCTTGAGTCCTTGATGTGTAATGGGAGCAGCATCCGGAGCTTGCGTCACAGAAAATCTGTGAATGCCTTGAATGGCCCCTTCTACCAGGAGTATGAAGAGAATCCGGGTGACAGCAGTGTTGGGTACAAGGAAACGTCCAAGTTCCAGGATGCCAACGAAAACTCTCACTATTACGTCTTCTTTGAAGAACAAGAGGATGAGATCATTGGTTTTGGCCAAGAGCTCAAAAACCCCCAGGAAGAGACCCTACAGGCCTTTGACAGCCATTATGACTACATCGTGTGTGGGGACAACGAAGACATGGTGTGTACCCCCAAGTCGGATGAGTTCAACCCCTGCGAAGACATAATGGGCTACAAGTTCCTGAGAATTGTGGTGTGGTTTGTTAGTCTGCTGGCTCTCCTGGGCAATGTCTTTGTCATGTTTATCCTCCTCACTAGCCACTACAAACTGACTGTCCCACGCTTCCTCATGTGCAACCTGGCCTTCGCAGATTTCTGCATGGGTATATACCTGCTCCTCATCGCCTCCGTAGACCTGTACACTCACTCTGAGTACTACAACCACGCGATTGACTGGCAGACAGGTCCTGGGTGCAACACGGCTGGTTTCTTCACCGTCTTTGCCAGTGAGCTGTCCGTGTACACACTGACAATCATCACCCTGGAGCGCTGGTACGCCATCACCTTTGCTATGCGGCTGGACAGGAAGATCCGCCTCAGGCACGCATATGCCGTCATGAGTGGGGGCTGGGTCAGCTGCTTCCTTCTCGCCCTGCTCCCTTTGGTAGGAATAAGTAGCTATGCCAAGGTCAGCATCTGCCTGCCCATGGACACTGAGACCCCTCTTGCTCTGGCATATATTGTTTTTGTTCTGTTGCTCAACATAGTGGCCTTCATCATCGTCTGCTCCTGTTACGTGAAGATCTACATCACAGTCCGAAATCCCCAGTACAACCCAGGGGAGAAAGATACCAAAATTGCCAAGAGGATGGCTGTGCTGATCTTCACAGACTTCATGTGCATGGCCCCGATCTCATTCTTCACTCTGTCAGCACTGATGAACAAGCCTCTCATCACCGTTTCCAACTCCAAAATCTTGCTGGTTCTCTTCTACCCACTGAACTCCTGTGCTAATCCATTTCTCTATGCTATTTTCACCAAAGCCTTCCAGAGGGATGTGTTCATCCTACTCAGCAAGTTTGGCATTTGTAAACGACAGGCTCAGGCGTACCGGGGCCAGAGAGTTTCTCCAAAGAATGGCACTGGTATTCAGGTTCAAAGGGTCACCCAGAACATGAGGCAGAGTCTCCCCAACATGCAAGATGTCTATGAACTGCTTGAAAATTCCCATCTAACCCCAAATAAGCAGGGCCAGATCTCAGAAGGGTATAAGCAAACAGTTTTGTAAGTTGACCCTGCACTACTCACAACGGTAGGAGGACTCATGGAAGGCTAGTTTCCTGAACACACATTCCAACCCCATGACACACCCAACACACAGCTGCCCTAACCCTTGTGCTGGTGATGTTCCACGGGCAAGAATGTATCTCTGGAGAGTGACTAGCATTACCTTAACCACTGCCTCCAAGGAGAAAGAGAGGCTACCAGCATATCGGTATCCCAGGTGATAATAAAAGAATCTATACTTCCTGGAAGACTTGCTCAATGCTCAGTCCAGAGATGACGTCATGTAAGATCTTCAGCAAATATTAATATCAACTGAACTGTGTCAACATGGAGCTTCTCACTTTTATAGAGCATTTCGTACTAAAGATGCAGCGAATGGCAAATGCTATTCATTTGGTTGGTGACCACGAGATTTGGTTGGTGACCACGAGATAAAATCAGCTCCTCAGCCCCATGTTGGCTCAGTTCAACTTGATGTTCCCTAATGCACCCAAAGAGAGTTTGAGGTCCTTAAAACTAAAAAGCCAGATACAGCTAGATGTCATATAAGGAGCAGCTCTTATGAGACATGAAGGAGAGGAAAGGCTTAGTTCTGAGTTGCTTTTTTCGGACTCTGAAACTATTAATCATCTTTTCACAAGAATCCACCTGATGTGACCCAGCTCTTACATGTTGCCCAGAAAAACTGGCAAGATTTCCCCTTACGTGGCCTAGCAAACTAAAAATTGCTCTTCTCGGCTAGCCTCATAGCATAAAAGATGTGGACTCTAAATAGTATTACTAAATAGCAACAAGTGTGAATCATGGGAAGAGACCATTCAATCACCTGTTGATTAATAAAACAGGCTGGACATGAGTTAACTGTGAGACTTTGGGCAAATCACTGGGTCTCATTTCTGTAGAGAAATGAAAGAGTTCAATGCAGTCTTCCAATTTTAAAACTCTAGGTATATCTCTTTTCCTCAAAATGTGTATTTCTATGATAAAGAGACAGAAGAGTACTAAGTAAGTAGAATCTATTTTTCCTATTTTGTAGGGCTGCTGTCTCCTTCTCTTTGGAGCATAGACATAGGACCCAGGAATTATTTCCTGTGTTTCATTTTCTGTTCTGACGTCTGAACCAAAAAATTCTATTGAGTGACTATATTGTGTTGGATGTGAATCACTCATCTAATTATTATATCTACCCAGCTAAAATAATCAGGCCAAAACCAAATTAGCATTTATACAATAAATGATGGTTGTACAAATTCTGGTTCATATTTCACTACGAAGAGTCACTTCAAAACACTGGTCTTCAGGGTCGGTTTCTTTACTAAGCCCTTTCCAGCCCACAATACGATACTAAACCTGTCAAAAGAGGATTTTTTTTTTCTCTTTTGAAGCTTCCAGCTCCTTTCAACTCTATTGATCACTGGACATAAAACCTCTACTCCCCAACAGGACATCCTTACTTGAAGCAGTCAGGATCTTTATCGACACATGTACTCTCCAGGTTACCTGTCACAATAAATAGCCCCTTAATTTCCTGCTAGAAAAGAGTCCCCAAGCAGAAATGATGTTTGCTTCTCAGTGCCCATGAACCACACCATGAAACAAAGGTCTTTGTTGTTTGAAGTCTGTGGAGTGGGGTTTATAGGCCCCTTAGAGATGGTTCCCACCTGATTCAGCTGGAATCTCTCCACAGCGGTACCCATTCTTGATTATCATTGAGACTTGCACGTCTTAATAGAGATATTACAAACACCTAAAATCACGACTGTTCACTTGTGACTAATGAAATGAAACAAATGTGTTACCTTTTAGCATGTGTTCCTCTCCTGTAACATTTTGAAATATTCATGTCTTGTTAAGTAACGTGTTTTATCGTGAATAGCTGCTAATGCTTTGGAAACAGTCCTACAAAAGTGACTTCAACTGAATTGTTACTAAAATTTGCATCACAACATGAAATAAATTTTCCTCCTTTGAAATGAGTGTGCTGAGTTGTTGTAATTTGTAATTTGGGGTTACCATTAGGTGTTAAAATTAAAGACAGGAAAAAACAATACATTTGCTAATCTATATTTACAAATTGTTGACTACTAATTAGTAACTTAAGTATAACATTGCATCTTGATTATAAATGGTCTTCATGTGAAAAAAACTTACTCCTGGTGAGTTGAATTATAATTCATTGGCAGGCACTGATGGCTAAGAGAAAAAAATAGTAAAACAGACTATATCAAACAAATGATTAGCACTGACACTAAGAATTTAAATGGCGCTCTACTGAAGATAATAAATCTATAAGTCCTATTCAGAGTTCACTTTATCTGGCATCTTTCAATTATCTGAAGATAAACCCAAATCGGTAAAGATAAAGAGCCACAGGCTAATCACAATGGATGTCACAAAATTCATGCCCTAAAGCTCACACGTGTTGTTCAAGGAGTGTCTCTCAAAACACCCTCAAAGTTTGTTGCCTCTTGCTTTGTGGATAGTCTACGGTACCACAGAAGCAGCCAGTGAGAAGAGGAGAGTATCTTACAGGGAAGCCCCATGAGAGTGGCAATAAGGTAAAAGCGAGGGCAAAAAGAAGAAAACTTGTAATTACAAGAATTAAAACAACAACAACAACAGTTTGAGAACAAATTCTCCTACCTGCTTGAAGGCTTCGGGGGAAAACTGTATTACAACACAGTGGAGTGATTCTCATGCATTCTAAATACCTAAAGGAACAAGGAAAACTTGTTCATAGTAATGCACTCAGTTTTAAAAGCTATAAAAGTTCTACATCTAAGTGGTGGACTGAGTTCCCGCATCTACCAAGCTTTCTCTTTCAAATTTCACTGAAGTGACAATGAAGAAATGTAAAATGAGACCAAGCCAAAACTGCATGGCAAAGAGCATAGATTTTGATGGCTTTGTGAAAAATGGAAAGTCTGTAGCCTTTAGTTCATGGGTAACTCAGAGTGGAGGAAGCTGTAGCCTAGAACATACTCACAGGATAAAGCTGCATCTGCGGAAGGATGTGTTTCTTCCTGCAGAGTCCCAGAGAGACGCTCAAGCCTGAAGCTCACAGGACTGACGGCTAATTAGGGTAATTAATTGAAAATCTGTATCAGTTGGCCCCTCTCGTCCCTCTCTCATTTCATTAAGCTAAAACAACGGACACATTCAGTGTTTGCCCCAGGCTGAAATCAGGATCTCAAAGAAAGTGAATAAGTTATAAAAAGGGAATCCAGCCCACATGCCCACTTCCTGCCCGCAACATCAGTCAAGCCTGATGGTTGACACAGAGGCGTTACTATCAGCCCCCACCCCAAATCAGGAAGAGGTGTCTTGGGGGAAAAGATCTGTATCATCTGCTGACATTTACCATCCTCACCCTTTATTCAGAAATACAAATGAGGCCGGGAGCGGTGGCTCACGCCTGTAACCCTAGCACTCTGGGAGGCCGAGTCAGGAAGATTGCTCAAGGTCAGGAGTTCAAAACCACCCTGAGCAAGAGCAAGACCCCGTCTGTACTAAAGAATCAAAAGAAATTAATTGGCCAACTAAAAATATGTAGAAAAAATTAGCTGGGCATGGTGGTGCATGCCTGTAGTCCCAGCTACTTGGGAGGCTGAGGCAAGAGGATTGCTTGAGCCCAGGAGTTTGAGGTTGCTGTGAGCTAGGCTGACGCCACGGCACTCTAGCCCGAGCAACAGAGTGAGACTCGGTCTCAAAAAAAAAAAAAAAAAGAGGTCAAGTAACTTGGCCAGGACACCCAGCAGTGGAGCAAGGCTCAATCCCAGGCCTGTCTGTCTCCAAGACTGGTGCTTCCCCCCCAAAAAAAAGAAAAGAAAAGAAATATAAATGAGCCATGAGAATGGCGAGACATTTGAGGCAAATGAACTGGACATCAATAGCCAAAAGATCAAAATAAACCTTTTCCCAGAGAAAATAGATAATTCAGAAACAGAGTATTATTTTTTTAATTCCAATTAATATCATTAGAGAAATTTGAGAAAATATTGGGCCCCAAAACAATAGCAAGCTACAATTTTTTTTAAAAAAAAGTGGTAATCCAAAATGAGAAGGAGTTTTGGCAAATTTAGAATGAAAATGCCAAAGCAAGAGCTCTAACAGAGAGTGGAAGTAAAAGTAGAGGAAATATCCTAGGATGTTGAACAAATAAACAAAGATGGGAAATATGAGGCAAAAGTTGAAAGATATAGAAGATCAGTCACCAAATCCAGTATCTGTCCAAGAGAGTTCTAGAGAAAACGTAGAAGACAGAAATAACCAAGGAAACAGAAGGAGAAAGTTTTCCTAAGCTGATAAAGATTGATAGTGTCCACTTAGTGCTAAGGGGGGAGTGAAAAAGGCTCACATGCAAGCAGCATTTATAAAATGTCAGAACACCATAAGCAAAGGGAAGATCTAAAATGCATAAGAGAGAAAAGTCAGGCATTGGAAAAGATTAGCAATCAGATTGGTCTTTAAGTTCTCGTTAACAACATTATACCAAAAAACGATGCAGCAACACCTTCAATGCCTTCAGAAAAAAATATTTTAAATCTAGAATCCTACATGCAGCCAAATTATCATCCAAGCATGAAGACAAAATAATGACATGTTTCTATATGCAAGTATTCAGAAAGTTTACTTATGTCAGACAAATTATCCAAAACTTGGAAATAAGCAAAAAGATAACTGGGTATTCTTTCGGGTCAGTGCCAGATTTGACTTCCTAGTGTCTGGGCTATTTTACAGCTCTGTAAGGACAGAAGTTAACTTGTACGTTTTTGTGTGATAGAGATCGAAATAGCATCCTCACTGTTCATAGCCCCATTGAACATACACCAGTTTTGTTTCAAACTCAGCAGTCTTATCCTAACACCTAACCTATCCTAAACCATCATTATACTCTCTACGTCCAGGAATTTAAATTTTTGAGATCCACATGTAAGTGAGATCATAAGGTATTTGTCTTTCTGTGCCTGGCTTATTTCACTAAGTGTAATGTCCTCTAGATTCATCCATGATGTCCCAAATGACAGAATTTTTTTCTTTTTTAAGGCTGAACAGTATTCCATTGTGTAAAGATGAAAGTTAACTGTTGACAAGGATGTGGAGAAAAGGGAATCTTTGTAAACTGTTGGTAGGAATGTAAATTAGTACAGCCAGTATGGAATCGGTATGGAGGTTCCTCAAAAAAACTAAAACTAAAACTAACTTCTGACCCAGTAATCCCACTTCTGGGAATGTATCTGAAGGAATTGTAATCAATACATCAAAGGGTTATCTGCACTCCCAGGTTCCTTGAAGCATTATTTACAATAATGTGATTTAAACACAGAACTTTGGCCAGGTGCTGTGGCTCACGCCTGTAACCTTAGCACTCTAGGAGGCCGAGGCAGGAGGATCCCTCGAGCTCAGGAGTTCGAGACCAGCTCTGAGCAAGAGCAAGACCCTGTCTCTCTCCATATATAAAAGAAATAAACACAGAGTTCTAATCATTAGGAAATTTACGTCAAAAACAGGACTATCTTTTTGCCCATTAGACAGGAAGTATTTTGACAAAAATCTATTAATAACTTATTCTTTCCTGTGATTAAATTTTCTCTTTTACTGCAGGCACTGCAATTTAAGGACTAACCCCAAGAAGGGCTGCAAAAAGACCAAAAGAGCCTCAATTTTCTAGGAGGCTTTTCAAGTTTCTCTGCAAGAGCCATAGTAAAGAAATGAGATAAAAGTTTGAGAAAAACAAGGCTAGTATCATCCCTGGCTTTGTGGTTTTTTTTTTTTTTTTTTAGCAAATTCCAGGTTTAAATTTTATTACATTCCATCTCAGGTCCCCTGACATCATGTGAAGAAGGCTTCTGGAATGATAATGGACAAACTTAGATACTGATGAACTAGATATTGACAAATGATCTACGGGTCTGTGGGAATATGGGACTCCTATGATTTTTTTTAAATTAATAACAAATAGAACCATTTCACTTTATTTGCTCTCAGATATTTCTCCGATTTCGTAAAAGTGTTCCTTAAGCACTTTGAACAGGAAAGGAAGTAGGGGAAGTATTAATAGCTTCAACAAATGTTGGAGAAATGAGATACCCTGACCCACCAGTGCCATGATGCAGATGAAAGAGGAGAGGCCTGACATCATACCTGTTTTCATCATCTGTGAGCCAACTCTGGTGAAAGGGAAAAAGTGAGCACACACCTTTGGCACTCACAGGTCTTCTCAGACATCCAAGTTGCTACTTGATTGCATTTTCATCGGTGCTACTGAGCCACTAGTGGGAGCAATATTGGAGGAAGTTTAAGTATTTTCTTCTATTTTCTGTAACTATTCGTGCATCCAGCCCATTTTATACCCATAAGTTCTCTCCAAACCCATTCACCCTGCAGCCACACCACGTCTTACATCTGGAATATCTTCAACATCCACTAACCCCCACTCCTATCCTAGTCCCAAAGCCACTTCTCCAACCTATTCCATTCCGTCCCTGTCCAACTCCTAAACTACCACTTCTATGCCCACCGTGCCACCATCAAAATGGGGGAAAGGGGCCAGTGGTGGTTGATGCTACACTGGGATATATCAAGAAACTTCAAGAATCACCATCGTAGACAGGCAATAGAAACGGTGAGAAGGAGCAGAGTATAGGAGCAGGAAAGGTTGAATGGTTCAAGATTAAAGACGGTGCTTGTACATGATGAGAAAGAAACCTGTGGCTGGTGTGCCTTATCCTCTGCCCCAGCTCTCTGAAAAGGAGACGCAGGGGCTAAGAATTTCATACTCACATGGCTGACTCTTAGAGCAATTACTCAGTATTGCTGCCAGTTAGTTCTAGAGAAACATTCTTTAATTTTTTGGTAAGTTATCAACAACCACACAAAATCAATGGCGTCCAAAGACACCTAATCCACGCGTTTCCTTTAAGGTTCTATTGAATGAACGCCATCAAATTTGCCTGAGGCAATCCTCAGCTTTGTCTTATAGAAAGTACTCTCATGTACTAATATATGTCCTAAATTAAATGATAATTTATTGAAAAACAAAGCTCAATTTGTTCATTTATTCAAAGTCTGGGCACAGGGAGACAACAGTGGGCTGGAAAATTGTAGATTGTCTGATGTTGGTCTTGATTCCACAAAGATATTTGGAAACTTTGAAAAATCTGCTAAGAGCCTGATTACTGTTTCTATGATTTTGCCTTTTCTATTACAAAGTCTTCTGAGAGGCGCCAACAAAAGGTTAAATGGGAGCGTGGAAGTTGAATGATGGAACAACCACTGATTTGTTTCCTAGTAGCCTGTATTTCCTCCAATCCTGCTCGCTTGGAATAAACTAAGAAGGAAAAGCAGGACAAACTGGGGAAATTGGTAATAGCCTTAACATATAGAAGTGTTTTTTAAGGGAAAAATTATCGGTTTTGTTCTCAATAAAATTACTGGTAAATAAAGCTAATGCTGGTAGCTCTAAGTCAGTGGAATGATACTAAACACCTCTGTTATACAGAAATTTAATAAAGAGGAAAATCAAGACATCAGCTCAGCTTCTTTCAGAATTGGATTATACAATTTATCATCAAAAAAGGGCCTTCTACATTATAAGATGGTAAACAAAGCTGTCAGTTAAACATTAAAGACTTTTTTACAGCTAGTTATTCTAATTGGATTGGGGTATTTTTACGTTATCTGTGTATATTATACACCTTGTATAATTAGTATATATATATAGATGCCCATTTCCTAGTAAATGGAGTATAAATTTTCTTCTTTGAGTTACTGTAAAATAATAAAGTTACTGTACTCTGGATTCTCCTTCTCTATGGCTGCCCCCAATCAGAATACAAACATGTGGTATTTTTCCCATTTAAAGAAAAATCTCACCTTGATTCCACTTCTTCCCCATTTCTTTGGCTCCTTTGTCACAAAACTAGAAAAAAAGAGTTGTCTTTACTCACTGTTGCAAATTGCCTCCTCCTGTTCTATGTTAAGCCCACTGTAACTAGGTTTTCAACCCCACAGCTCATGGAAACCCATCTTGTTAAGGTCATCCATGATCCTTGATACACCTGTTCACTCCCTCCTCAGTGATGACCCTTTCTTCCCTTCACTTCCTGGACACCACAGTATTCTGGCTATGTGCAAGGAAATTTGGGATTTTGAGACGAGAAGGTCTAGCATATTTCCTCCTTTGTCAGCAAAGTAAACTCTCTTTCCTTCCTCCTCAAACCACTGTCCTCGTTCTTCTGATTGGGCCTCGTGGGGAAGTGGCCGAGCTTTTGGTAACAACAGGAAAAAAATGTTACAAAAATAGAGCAGAGTAAAATGCTAAAGAGTGACAGTGGGGAGTAGTCCTACGATAGGGTGATAATGTGAAGAAAACCATTAGGTTTAGCCAAATGGCAGTCACTGGTGGCTTTGACAAGAAGTTTTCGGGAGATTTATAGAGGAAGAACTGTTTTCAGCTGGTTCAGGAAAGAAAGGAGGAGAGTCCATGGCAACAGCCTTTAAAGACAACTCCATGAAACTTTGTTATATATAAAAGGGAGCACAGTAACTGACGGCTGACAGGGACCTTTTAAAAAATGGGGGATATTTGTAATACGCTTGGATGATGGAGACAAAATTTTTAAGAGACTTTTCTCTCTTTCCTCCAAAAAAAAAAAAAAAATTAGACATGGCCTTATACATTAATACATGCTTAAAGACCATGAGAAAAGATTCCACCACACACCATTTCCTCCGCAAGAAGCCCATTCGCTGAGTCATCAATCTCACAGTAAGGAAGCCCTTGTGATTACAAACTGAAAACCCCTGCAGTTCACTGAAATTCAGCCTCAACTTCCCATTTAAAAGCCTGAGAACTAGCCACCCACATCCAAGAAAAAGTGTTTGAATTAGGCTGCTGTTTGGTTCAACTCATTGTACATTTATTGAGTACCTTCTACGTACAAGGCATGGAAGTCAGAGATTTCTTTTTTAAACCATGTTTCAGTCTTTAAGAATCTTACAATATAGTGAGGAAGATATATATGTCACAGCAATATAAAAATTACTACCAAGAGTTTTTGACTGTTATTATACTCTAGAGCAGGGCTGCCCCCTAGGAATACAATGCAAGCCACTGTTTAATTGTAAATTTTCTAGTAGCCTCGGGGGAAAAAAGGTAAAGAGAACAAAGTAAAATGAATTTCAGTAATATACTTTAACCCAATATATACAAAATAATATCATTTTGACATGAAATCAATATAAAAATTATTGAGATATTTTACATTCTTTTTTTCTTCTTACTACGTCTTGGAAATTCAGTGTGTTCCAAAAACACACTGCAATTTGGAAACTGAGTTTTCTTCTGAAATACTTGGACCATATTCAACGTTTACAAATTTACATGTGAAAAAAATAGATTTACCTACCCAAATTATTCTAAACATACCTAAAAGTTTTTCATAACTTAGTTGAGCACTGGTTTTAACTTGGAATTCAATGAATCAAAATGAAAATTAAATATAAAATTCAGTGTCTCAGTCTCACCACCCCCCTTTCACGTGTGCAATAGCCGTGTGTGGCTCACGGTCACCATAGTGGACAGTGCAGGCAGAGAGCAGAGGTTGTCAAACTTTTTCTGGAAAGGGCCAGAGAGTAAATATTTTAGGCTTTGTAAGATATGCTTACCTTTGGCCTAGAGGAGTCTGCTTAGGGGATCAGAGAAGTCTTCAAGAAGGCCATCTTTACGCTGATGTTTAAAGGATAAGTAGGATTTTGAATGCATAAATATAGGAGAGTACAGAGAAGGGTATTCCAGATGGAAGCCTGAGCACAAGCAAAGTCACAGAAGTGTGAATTACCATGGTACCATTAAGAAAAGGAACCAGCATGCCTAATGCACAGGACCGGAGGGCTGGACGGAGGGAAGGCAACGTGCTTGTTTTTCTCCCAGAAGCATTCTCCAACTTCTATGCCCTGCAGAGACTGATCACCATGGACTGCATGGCGCATGCTCCTTTGTCCTCTGGATTCTGGTGGGTTTGGCAATATGGGCACCCGCTTGAGGCCAAAGTACAAGAGGAGAGACCGTTTGGGTATTTATCCCTGCTTTCCTTCCTGCTTCTTGGCTGTTCCGGCAGTGGTAGCACCACGGTTACAGCTCCTGTCTTCTATGACACCAAGTTCTCTCCAGGGTGCGGTTTCACCCCTGCTTTCCCTGCCCTTTCAGCCTTAGAAGTGGTAACAGCTTCCTTGTGGCTGACTCCTTCATCACTCTGTAAATAGTCCGTAAATGCTTCTCGGTTAAACTCTTTGAGTAGAGCATTCATTTCCAGCCAGGATCTTCACTGATTCAGGTAGATTGATGTCAGATCGTGGAGGGTCTTGCATGCCAGACTGCAGACTTTGACCTTTATTTAGTAGACAGTGGAGAATATCAAGGCTCTTAGAACACAGTTGTGTGGGCTGTGCACTGTGCAACTGTGTGTGGAAGCCCTGGCTTTTAAGAAAGGGAGGGAGATAAGGAGAATACGAAGGAGGAGTCCACCCTGGGAGACAGTTCATGGAGAGAATCAACATAATCATGTCATTAGCAGCTGAGAGTATACCACAGGCACACACTACTGGCACTGAGAAGAGTAAGAGTGGCCTTGTCAGTTTTAGCTAGAGATGGTCACAGCTACTTAATTCTGAGTTAAATAGCTCCCATTCTGTTCAGTGTTCCAGAGTCCATCCTTCGTAGCAACTTCAGGATCCTCTGTCACTTCTGGCTTAGAAGCCATTCACAGTTCAAAGTTCTTCAGCAAACATTTTCCCACTTGATAATTTTCTGATATTAGTGTGTGCTGGTTCTGGAAATCAGATAACCAGGTGTAAGGAAGACTACACATTTCCTTTGAGACATCAAACCCAGGTCCTTTGACAAGTGATACCTTAACAGCAGTGTCCCCCAAACTTATTTACATCATGGCACTCTGCAAATATAATTGCATTGTGTGCACAGCAGATAAATGGACAAGGCCACTCCCAGCCAGCAACACTCAGTATAGAGGCTCTGGCTGCCCCAGACTTTGGCAGCATCCCCCAAGCATTAAGCAGCTCAATATTGAGGCCCACTTGCAACACACTTGAGAGTTGGAGCTCAAGTTGGGAAGCTCCGCCTTAGACCTCCAATGCCATCTGCACGAGAGTCCCTTTCTCTTGGGGCTCTTTCACGAATTATCACTGACCTGAGGCACAGCCCAGTCCCCCTTTAACATCTGACCCAATCATAGACATATAACTCCACTCTTGATTATCTGAAGCACAGCCAGGCCCACTGCTAGCCCATACTGCACATTTGTACCAATTAGAAAAAGGTGCTCTTGCTCTGAATGGACATTGCCCAGCACCAGGGTGCAATAGCAGTCAGCCAAGATCAATAATATTAAAAAATCATGGAGTTATAGAATAAAGAGGAAGTAATGTCACTCAATAGTTGGCCTTACAGCATGCCCTTACTCACGCTTACCTCGGATTGCAGCCCTCCACAAGGCTGCTCCGGTACCTTGCTGGGCACCTTTCTAGCTTTCCTGCAGTCACTGTGTCCTCATGGCCCTTTAGCTGGGAAATTGACACTTCAGTCCTATTGGCTGGCTCTTCCCTAGGTGGCTTAACCTTCTGTAAAAGCCACACTTGCTTATCAACTACCCCGATATGTGTTCAGCCTCCTGTGTTATGCTGAGCCTTAAGATCTATCTTGGTGATATCTAAGATCTTGTGGAAATTTGGCCAGTTCTATGATTTTTCTACCTTGAAGCTTCTACTCTTACTGCTGTATCTGGACTAGTCAATAGCTAGATTAATCCCATTAATCCAAATAACCATAATGTATAATTCACTAACCATATGTAGGATATATTACCAACTCTTATCAAAATCAGTCCCCTGCCTTCAAAGACGGGCAACAGAGAAGACCAGGAGAGGAAGACCAGAAGTTGCAGCTTTCAAGTTTAGGTAGCCCTAACTTTGTGGAGGGTCTTGCTCCTTGGCCAACTTGACTCTGGGCCTGATTTTATCAGTAAATTGACAGAGAATTTTGGTTTTTACTTTGTGTGAAGTAAGCATCAGAGGGTCTTCTGAGAGTCCAGTTAATACACATACTTTCACCCTGGGAGTGACGGTCACCTCAACTAGCTGCTTGTTTTATTTGTGTACATCTTCACTCTCACCTGTGTCCTAGATAAGTTCAGTGACTGGACACACGAGCTTTGCAGCAATAGCCCAAAATAGGTCCAGCAGACTCAGCCACAAAGTCCACACGTGACAAGGGATGAGCCCTTTTCCGAATATAGGGAAGGCTAACATGACCTAAAACCAAAGCTCCTCTGTTCTTTGCCAGATGTGAATGACCCTCCTGCGAGGAATATAAAAGAGAACCTTGGTGAAACGTGCCTGCGTCATTAGGTGCTTATGACAGACACTGACTCAGCGTGTCTGTCAAGTCAGAGAGGGAGGTCAGAACTTGCCACACTGAAGGGTCACTGTCAACCACCGGAACGAAAAGAGGAGGAAGAGGAAGAAAGTTAAGGAGTTTTGAGCTGAGACATGAGGCTCCTTCCCAGAGCTGCTTGGAAATACGCCTTTCTCCCCTTTCCTCTTGCTGGAGGGAGAATCAGGGGCCTCTCGACGACACAGTCACAGTTGACTGATGCCGCACACCAGACCCCCACCTGGAGGGCACCCTCTCCCTCTGTGGGCTGCACAGCTCCACAGCAGTCCCCAAGTGTAGCTGCCTTGTCCCCGTCACCCTTGGATGTCATCCTCTCATCCAGCATTTTGTGTTAACAAATTGCTCTGCTGCTGATTCACAGACCGGGGAATTCAAAAGCACCGCCAGACAATGTGTGTGGGCCTGAAACTTGGTCACGCTTCTTTATCTTTTTGTATTAGTCTGTGATACAGGTCATGAGTTAGACACATCCATGTTAGCGTGGTCCCAACAATACCAGAAAACACCAGCTAAGGGGATTCTCTGCATTCTATGAGCCGTCTGGCACCTTCTTGTTTGAGTTAAAACTCTCCAAGATTGCTTGTCCCATTTGATAATGACAGGTGAATTGGGATGGTAGATTGCCCCATCTCCCTGCCCCCACCCGCCATATCATTATAAACTACTTAGGTGGTTTGAAAACAAGCTTCCTTCCTCAAAAACGGTGGGGCATTGGAAGCCAGGCAATCTGAGGTTAAGTCTCCTTGTGAACAGTCAAGGGGCAGGAAAGAAACACACCAAGATCGGAAAGATTCCTCCCTTCTCCATGCTAAACACTGGACGTCCCAGGACTATCACTCCCTTACTTTCTCACCAGAATCAAACTATATTCCTCAGGTGAAGCCAGAACCAATGACTGGGCCCCTTTGATGCATCCCCTCTTTTTCTCCCATCTGTATACTGAACTCCTTTGCCCAACTGTTGTTAAATCCAAAGCAACACTATTCCAGGAAGTGCCATCACCACCTCCGAGAGCAGGCAGACTTGAAGAGTTGCTCTACTTCTGCTTGGCTGGATAGCTTTCTTCTTCTATGAAAGTTCACAAAGTCAGGGTTGAAAGTTCATAGGTGGGAGAGCTTAGGGCTGCCCAGCATCAAAGTGCTCTCCCCAGGCCACATGGAAGAGCATGAAGTGTTTGTCAATCATCAAGCCTCTATCAAAGAACGATACGTCTTAAAATACAGAATTGATGATGATGTAAACTTAGAGGTGAAATTTTATAAGACAAAATGTTGACAAACTTTTTCAATCAAAGTAACATGACAAACTCTTCTCATCACATTAAGAAGCAAGATTCATGTTAAAAAAATAATGAGTTGTTCAAATGCATAAATAAATGTAATAGTGTTTAAGCAACAGGGCTCATGCAGATGGCTATCAGGAGATAATAGAATGTAATTAACTTGGAAAACCCATCAGTGATAAATTATGAATGTGGCCACTGCATAATTTAATGATTCCTGTTATCTTTTTCATACTTGCAAAACAAAAATTATCTGTCTCATAGCAAACACCAGGATATATAATCAGCAAACCCATTTTCCCCACATCCTGGGTACACATCTACATACACACCCCCAGCTTCTCTTTCAAGGTGGGTAACATCCAAGACCTCCTACACAATTCTTTGTGCTCTCTATCTTCCGTATCTACCACACAGGTGCAAAGGATCCTGAAGAGAAGGAGAGTGTCTGAAGTCCCGAGAAAGGTGAATCGCTAGATGGAAGGAGCCTATGTCCCTGAATTACTGCATGGAGCAGAGCCATCCATACCAACCTGTATTGTACTGTGATGTGCAGAAGAAATAGATCTTTGTTGAGTTAAGCCACTGAAATCTGGGAGTTAAACATTACCTAAGTTCACTTCCTGGACTAATTCACATTCTTACACTGTATCCTTTTACTTCAGAAATGGAACAACTGTGAACAACTTATTTATTTTTCACACAGAAGATTTTTAACTTTGTCAATGTTATTTGACCTTCTTCCATTTCAAAACAATTTGACTGCACAGAACACAGAATTGTGCAATCATCTTTCATATGGTCCTTTAGACAATCATGCTCCCATCATGCTAAATTTAGAATAAAAATGCACACAACCCAAATATCAAATAGTTGGGAGAAATTTTTTAAATAGTGTTAGATTCCCTCTTTAATAATTCCACAATGGCCATTTCATGAAAAAGTAAAATTTGTCCTCATGTAATACACATTACTGTCACCCCCAATTTACACAGGAAATCACTGGTATTGCCCAATGTATAAGAAAAGGAACCTCCAAAAAACTTTTTTCTTAAAAAGAGTAATTTTGACATTTTTGACTATTATTATTAATGCTATATGACTAATAAAATCATGTGAATTACCTTGACTAAATCAAGGATCAATCTGTGTCCAGAATGAATGCAAGTCAAATGCATAAGAGGAAAGAACATAGTCTTCATCATCCATGGATCTCCACTGGTCCAAGATAAAAAAAAAAAAAGAAAGAAATAAACAGAGTGTGCATTTTCAAGTAGAATCAGCTTAGGGTGGGTAATAACAGCAGCATCAACAAAAAATATTGACATCATTATTTTATGATCTCTGAATTTTTGTTATGTATTTATTCATACATAAGAAAGATGTATTGGGCCATCACTGAAGAGAGAAAAGTAAACTGAAATAAAATCTACAAAATATCCTTGTTTATATAAAGGGTGCTACATACTTATATATATATTTTTTTTTTATATCTCCAGGTCGATAGTATCAGAATTGCAGAACTGATTGCTTGCTTGGTGGTGGGCAGATCACCTCATCCCAATTTGGTCACAGAAGTCTTCTGTGTTGATTGTTGTCAAGTTTGAGAATAAAAAAGCACTTTGAGTTTGAGTGTGTTTTTTTCTAAAGAGGTCCTGATCATCTAAAATTCATAGAGTAATTGAGTTTTGGGTATATATTATACTGGTTTCATTTTCTTTCAAAATTTCCTACTCTAATTTTTTTCTTACAGTCAATATTTAGATTACCCATGCTTACAAATTTCTTTGTTCTCCATTTCTTCTTCCATCCCCCTTCTAATTTCCATAATCTTTTTTCTAAAATTTATTATTTATGAATTCTTTCAGCCTGGGTCTTATAAATAATAAACACTTTCAGTTTTTAATCTTTATTTCATCCTCACTGAAATATTTTTAGTTAGGTATAGGGGACAGGTTCCTGGGTTGACTTATTTACCCTTAGTGCTCTGAATATACTAACCAGGCCATTGTTCTTCTATTTGGTGAGCAAAACATTCTTACAAGGGAGACATTGTTATCCCCATTAAACAGACAAAGGGTCTAAATGTCTTGTCCAAAGTTTCCCCAGGAGAGAGTGGAGCCTGAATTCAAATTCGGATCTATCCAATTCTGAAGCCCATGCTTTCTGCACCATGCCACTATTTCTGTATTTATTAAAATACTTATTTTCAAGTCATTAAAGAATAGGATCTGATCTGATGCCCAGTGTCCAGTATATTTGACATCCAGAGCCCTTCAGTTTTTAACACCCCTTTCTTCCTTATACAACACAATTATTTTCAGTAATAATCATGAAATAAAATGAATGTACATCACGTATGAACTAAAATTTGCATTTATCAAACAAAATAATTGCACATCACAGTTTACATGGTTTGTTTCATACTTAAGCACAAATAAAAATTCTTAGGGGTCACATAGAAGGACATAATTGAAGAACTAAATTTTGTTTCTTTCCTTACAATTGTTGTGCTCCAACTGTTCCTTTCTAATCTACTACTGAAACACAGAAATACATTCTACCACAGAAGTCAGAGGCATGAGCTGAGCTCTGAATGGGAACGAGTCTGAACCCATGAGAATTTACTCTAGGAACAATGTGGCTGCGCTTTCACGTTGGGGTCTGACTTGTACAACTGGGAGTTGTCTGAATTAACTTCCACATTGAATACAATGTTTATTACAAGATATGTAGGCTTTTTCATTGTAGTAAAACAAAAACATCATCTTTGCGAATTTTAAGTGTACAGTTCAGTAGCGTTAAGCATATTCACACGGATGTGCAACAGATCTCCAGAAATTTTTCATCTTGCAAAACTGAAACTTTATATCCATTAAACAGCTCTCCACTTCCCCCTTTCCCCAGCCCCATTCTACTTTCTGTTTCTAAGAATTTGACTACCGTAGATACCTCATTTAAGTGGAATCATATGGTATTTATCTTGCAATTATTTCATTTATGTGAAATCTAGAAAAATAATATAAATGATGCTAACAAATATTTTATCAAAACATTAAATTTGGCCGGGCGCGGTGGCTCACGCCTGTAATCCTAGCACTCTGGGAGGCCGAGGCAGGCGGATCACTCAAGGTCAGGAGTTCAAAACCAGCCTGAGCAAGAGCGAGACCCCATCTCTACTATAAATAGAAAGAAATTAATTGGCCAACTTAAGATATATATAGAAAAAAATGAGCCAGGCATGGTGGCGCATGCCTGTAGTCCCAGCTACTCGGGAGGCTGAGG
>CAUYRT010076812.1:0-26161 GCA_963574885.1 Lepilemur ruficaudatus
CTCACAGCAACCTCAAACTCCTGGGCTCAAATGATCCTTCTGCCTCAGCCTCCCAAGTAGCTGGGACTACAGGCATGCGCCACCATGCCCGGCTAATTTTTTTTTTTTTTTGTATATATATTTAGTTGGCCAATTAATTTCTTTCTATTATTAGTAGAGATGGGGGTCTCGCTCTTGATCAGGCTGGTTTCGAACTCCTGACCTCGAGCAATCCTCCCGCCTTGGCCTCCCAGAGTGCTAGGATTACAGGCGTGAGCCACCGCGCCTGGCCTAAGCTTTTCTTAATAGTTAACACAGATTTCTGCCTGTCTGCATTCTCTTTCCAGACATTTCTAACCATTGGCTTTTCCATTTGAGTCAATATTCAGTGGCAGACCCAGTTTCAATAAAACACAGGCTCCAAACAATGTTGTCAGCATCCCTGGAGTAAGCATCTTTGTGGTCTTATTGTGTACATGGTGCTGAGATTGCTTCGGCTAAGCAGTCATTTTTTTTCCAGCTGATTGGATTTCAGGGGCACATTTCTTGCCTCTCCCATGTCATTATTCTTCAGCTTTGTCACCCCCAGGCCCCTGTTCTGCCTGCATCGTCTCCATTCTTCCCCTCCTCTTTGACTTTCACATTAGATGGTTTCTTCTAGACCTACCTCAGTTCTTCTTTCCTTTAAATTAGCCCCATTTCACCATTTTATTTGTGGTACTTAAATAATTAATTAGCTATCTCTGAGTTTGTATTTTCTGTGATTTTTTTAATTCCAAAAATTAAAAAAATTTTTTCCCTCCTGGGTTGTTAAGGAAATACTGGATTAAAGTCATGGTTCTAATCAGTTTCAAAAGCAGGAGTTAACATCTGTGAATGACATTGCAAAATCCATGGATCGCTATTACTTCTATTGTCCTAGTTTGTTTAGCATGAAGAGGTTCTTGTTCTAAAGTTGCCTAGACAGTTTGGTTTGGGAGTGTGAGAATTGATATTCCCCTGTCCCCATAAAAGTATGTAGGCATAAGTATTGGCATTGCTCTGGCCAAGGAAGCTTCTGGAATGCTTACTGACACAGAGCAATGCTGACAAACAAGGGAGGGACCCACCTTCTTTAGTGCACATTGATGGAAGCACATTAGTTTTAGGTAATTAAACTGTAGATATGTCACATTTAAAGTTCATTAAGCAAGACTGGGCATGGTGGCTCGGACCTATAATTCCAGCATCTTGGGAGGCTGAGGTGCAAGGATCACTTGAGGCCAGGAGTTCAAGACCAGCCTAGGCAACATAGTGAGATCCCGTCTCTACGAAAAAATAGAAAAATTAGCCAGGCGTGGTGGCGCACGCCTGTAGTCCCAGCTACTTGGAAGGCGGAGTTAGGAGGATCGCTTGAGCCCTTGAGTTTGAGGTTGCAGTGAGCTATGATCATGCTATTGCACTCCAGCCTAGGCAAGAGAGTAAGAACAGGTCTTGAAAAAATAAAATAAAAGTTTATTAAGCAGGGTTTTTTGTTTTGTTTTGTTTTTGTTACAAGTAACAGATTCATAAACAATAAATAAAGTTGTGACTTGGGAGATATGAGCTATGGGGAGCCTGGGCCTTACCAATTCAGTTTTGCTCTTTCTCTGATACAATGGAAATTTGACCCCAAAAGTAAAGGGAAGTTAAGTAGTTTCTACACCTGATGTTTGCATCAGAATTTGTTGGCCTGTGTGAGGAGAGGCTATCTGTTTCATGGTTACAGTCTCCTATTGTGTATTGTTGCAGTTTAAAACTAGATCACTCTAAGTTTTTACCAGCAGTGAATACTCTGTAAGTGCCCTGTCATTACTCCCTGAGGACCTCTGACCAAGGCTGGTACAATTTGGTGCAGAAATACTCATTTTGAACCTTGATAGCAGAGAGAACACAGAGAGCAAATTATTTGCTATTATATCTCCTCATTCCTGTTAATATTGAAATAGTTTCTTCCTTAGTGACTTGTATAATTATTCAATTCAGCAACTTCCATTGAAACTTATACTAGAGTCCAGTAAATACATGTTTGTGTGATATTGTTTGTTTTGCCAACAAAACAAGGTTCATTGTGTCATTTGGGCACTAAATTGAATCTAGAAATAAACCTGCCACTGATGTAAGGTCCTACCTCCTGTTCTGAGCACTAATGAGCTAATTGGTCAGGTTTCTAATTGGTAAACATGGCACAAGACTCAAATAGTCATGAGGCCTATAAGTAGCTTTGCAATCATAAGAGTTTTGAAAGTACTCCACCTTTTAGTCCATCAGGTTTGCCTATATCAGCAGGGACTACAAGAAAACACACACACCCACACACACCCACACCCGCACCCCCCCCATAAGTAGCTTTGAAATCATAAGAGTTTTGAAAGTATTCTACCTTTTAGTCCATCAGGTTTGCCTACATCATTAGGAACTATAAGAAAACACACACACACACACACACACACACACACACACAGACACTCACTCACTCACTCACTCACTCACTCACTCACTCACTCACATCTCCCCCCCAACACACACACCCACTCATCTTCCCCAAGGTGATGCAGGAGAGCCTGCATTCTAAGCTTTTTAAAGTTCCGGCCAATAAATGTCAGCTGTTTCTGCGTGTCCCTGAAGACTCTGGGTGCCCTGAAAAACGCTTTCAGTGGAACATTACAAGCCCTGCATCCTCATTTATCTTTGGCACACCTTGCATCTGCTCTTGGGCCCTTCCTGTTGGAAACTGTTCTTTAACTTCTTCCCACCCTTTTTTGACTAAAGACAGACTAACGCTTGGCTCAGGTTTCTCTCTGGTGCCAAGTAATACTAGCTTGACTCAGCTTTGTTTTCTAGCTACTCGTCAGGGAGACAGGCATGCATGGAGCACCCTGAGATAAACATCACTCTGGGGACCCTTCCAAGTTGTCCCTTTGGGAAGATAGCCACGCACCTTCTCCCCTCTTCACTCCTGACTCACCAGTGTCTGTTCCAGCCTCTTTTGCTACTGCCCCTTTCAGAGTTTTTTTCGTTTCTTTCTCAAGTCCCTTTTCTTTTTTCTCTCGTTTCTCCTGTCTCCGTGTGTATCTGTGCACAGTGTGTGTTTACTGTCACAAAGGCACATTTTCAGACCCCTACTCCTGTGGTGATGGACACTCTGAGGGTCCCCATGGCAGGACTGGCCTTTTCCCATCATGTGAGTCCATAATGGGAAGAAGGGGATATAATCAGATGGCATCTTTATATTTAAAAATTGTAAATAAAGTACAGGGTGTTATTTAAATGTGCCAAGTGTTCTGGGAGATTATTTTGAGGTTTGGTGTAGTAGATATTAACAGGACACAGCCACAGCCACCCAAAATAGGAGTTTTCATTTGCCCCTCCTCCTACCATTGTTGGGAAAAATACATGGAGTTATTTATATCAAATTTCCAAATAAGCAATTCAAGACTGGTCATCTCTCTTTTTTCAATATAAATAGAAACCCTCCCATACCTCCCACTCCCGAGGTGACGAAGGGTGTGATTAGAGAAGATGGCCTTCTGTCTCAGAGGGAGCTCAGGACAGAGGAGAAGATAGAATGACTCTGGAGAACCTGATGGCTTTGGCTCCACGTTCTGCCTGGGCTTATGCTCCACAGATCTGCTGGGCTTAACACTGAAACAGTTAGCTGAGCCCCTGGGAGAAAGTGGGAGTAAGGAACTCATTTGAGGCCTTTGGGAGGTTCCATGGCTGGGAATCCCGATCCCAGTACAAACAAGTCTGTGTTTTCGTCTCTAAAAGTTAGCGGTCTGGTCTGTCCTCAACCCTTATCCCATCAGGCCCCTGCACCATGGGCACATGGGCTGGGAGCCATTCCTTATCTCTTCACTGGAAGCCCACTTGTTAGTCATACTCTTAGGATTGCCTACTTTTTCCTCGCTTTTCCTCTGCCCCTCTTTGTTTTTCTCTTGCTTAGCTCTCAAGCTCTCGCCTTTCCTATCAGCCTGCTGCCCTGGGCATTGGATCAGCTGACCTGGCTTATCCAGTAGTGTTTGCTGCTGGCTTAAATGCTACACACCCTCACCAGGTATCTTTAAAGATGGGGAGGACCATGGGATTTCCAGTGTTGCCTCCCCTGCTTGGAGGCAGTTGAGGGACCTCTGACAGCACAACTATTCTTCTAAGTGCTGTATTCTGAAGCAAAGCTCTTTGGTAACTTTGGAGGCCTAAAGTGACTCTCTGAGAGGAAGGAGCCACCTAGACTTCAGAAAGGAAAGAAGACTTTGCCAGGATTTTTCTCCCTCTCTTTCCTTTTCCCTCTCTGGTCATTACCATGCATGTCTTCCACTAACTGAGTCCCAGGGAGGATAAAGACCCAGGGATTCCTGCCCACTTGGCAGCCTTGGTGGTGGAAAACTCAAAAGCACATACTGTCATGCTAGGAAGTGAAACGTCCTCCCTCCTGCCGGATGCTGCCATAATTCACTATATCTTTCCATTTTCCCCGAAAGCTAATGGTTCCTGGGAAGGAAGGTGGGGTGCCCCTCGCTCCCAACCAACCTGCCCACGGCACCCAGGCTGACCAGGAGAGATTGGCAACCTGCACCCCTTCTGACGGGGCCCACTGTGCTGCCACACCTTCCAGCAGGTGAGTTCACATTTTGACTCTGCCACTGCTGTGGCTGGCCATGGCCTGGGCTCCCTGACACACACGTGCTTATCTGGTATCTATCAGTAAAGAGTAGCTTTCAGGGCCGGGCGCAGTGGCTCACGCCTGTAATCCTAACACTCTGAGAGGCCGAGGCAGGCAGATCCTTTGCACTCAGGAGTTCAAGACCAGCCTGAGCAAGAGCAAGACCCCTTCTCTACTAAAAATAGAAACAAATTAATTGGCCAACTAAAAATATATAGAAAAAATTAGCCAGGCATGATGGCGCATGCCTGTAGTCCCAGCTACTCGGAAGGCTGAGGCAGAAGGATTGCTTGAGCCCAGGAGTTTGAGGTTGCTGTGAGCTAGGCTGACGCCATGGCACTCTAGTCCAGGCAACAGAGTAAGACTCTGTTTCAAAAAAAAAAAAAAAGAGTAGCTTTCAGCATTGGCTTGGGCTTGGTATTTGTGCCCAAAATGTAGACTCCTTAAAGTTCCCTGATAAGAATCTGGTATTGCAGCTGGGATGTAAGGAAGCTGGCCTGGGACTCCGCTACTAACAGGAAACAGCAGGGGCTTGGTTCTTGTCACTCTTACCCAGTGTAGGGGCTGTCAGATGTTTTTCTCTTGCCCCAAGATTTATTCCTTGGAGTCAGTCCTTGGTGTTGTTTACCATGGCCCTGAAGTCTGGGGCCATGGTGTATCTGTGGTTGTAGTTGGGGTTGAATTTCTGCTACATTAGAGCCTCTTGGAGATCCTTTAGAAATAACTTTTTCCACATTTAAAAACATTTTAAATCTTTGTCTTTTCTGATTACTGAAGTGATACATTCTATAAAATTCAAGTAGTCGTGAAGACATAAATTAAGTAGGAAGTGAAAGTTCTCATATTTCCACCCTGTAAAAATCACTGCTGTCACCTCCCTTTCAGAGATGAGAGAACCTCAGAAGGGTTAAGTAATTGGCTTACGCTCACTTATCTGAGAACGCAGCTAGGGCGCCAGGGGATCCTCTGACTCCAAAGCCACCACCCCTTCTTTCCATTACACTCAAGCGCTCCCCCAGGACTGCCTTGCGGGCTGCTTTGGCCTGCCCTGCCCTGCCTGGCCCTGATATGGAAGGCCCCAGAGGTAATGAGATCGCTTTGCCCGCCCACATCCTAAGTGATCTTTCTCATCAGAGAAATTCCTGGGGTTTTTTTTTTTTCATTCCCATGGTGAAATGGTGGGAGGGAAATTGTTTAGGAAGATTCTTTGTGCCATCTGTCAGGAAAAATAATTTATTTCACTCTTGGCTTCTTAAACTTCCATCCTCTTTCTTCGCTTCATTTGTTAGATGATCAAAGTCCTTTTACACTCTAGTTTTCGGAGCCTTGACTCCTGGGGCATGTCCATGAGTAGCTAAAGGCACAGGCCCTTGTGTAGGGGCTTCTTAAATGTAGGTCATAAGAGCTCCACACAGCACTGGTCCTCTGTGCTTCCTGGAGACCAGAGTTCACTTTGACTGCTTAGTCCTCCTACCCACCTTGAGGCGCTGTTTTTGGCCAGAGGACTTTTCTTATCCCCTGCTGCTTGCAGGGCTGTGACTGGTGGTCTGGCAGCCACAGCGTGGGGCCCCATTTCTCTGCATAGAGCAGACTGAGCATCGTCCAAAGGGCTGGCGAGGAAAAGAGTGGGAACAGCCAAATGGAATGCGTCATTGAAAGACCTTTAGGAACTGAGGGATGATAAGGGGCAAGCAGTGAGGAGCAAACACGGCAGGGAGCACAGAGAACCTCAGCCTGCAATGTGTCAAGGGTGGGGAGAGCTCTGGCTGGCTAAGGAGTCAAATTTGGGACTCTTGACTGTTTGAATAATGGCAATGTCCCTTGTGTAATAAGGCTTAAATTTAACATTATACAGTCTTATGGTATTTATAAATAACAACAACAACAAAAAAGAAAAGTTAAAATTTGGGACCTGGCTATGCAGACACCAAATTAATGCTAAAATTACAGTTGTTTATGAGCATTGCTTACCTATACCTATGATTGCTATATGCATGGTAGCTGATGTCTATTACTGGTATTTCCCATTAAATTTTAAGCTTCAAGTTAGTGACAAGTTGGACTAAAGGGGAAAAAATCTTAAGTAAGCTTTACACAATTACAGCAGAATGTCTCATTCACATACATTCACGTACGTATAACTCTTAGTTGTTCCAGGAAGTATAGCCTTCTGCTGTCAACTCAAAAGGCAGGGTGACAGTGGTAGCAGCCAGACCACATACCGCCATCTCCCATGTGGGTGGGCAGCAGGGGCCAAGTCCTGCCCTAGGCCACAGCCCCACCAGATGGTAGATTGGTGGGGGACCAAGTCATCTCTGCTGTGGTTTGAGAATGAGTACTAACTTTACCTGTCTTCTCCAGTGAGGATACTGAAACTGTATCAAACAGCAGTGAGGGACGGGCCTCCCCCCACGATGTCTTGGAGACCATCTTTGTCCGAAAAGTGGGGGCTTTTGTCAACAAACCCATCAATCAGGTGATTCTTCTGCCACTGCCCCCTGTGAGAATGTCTAAGTCCTTAGAGTGAGGCCCTGTGGGTAGCATTCTTAAACCTGACATCCGTGGAACTATTGAAATAGCATGCAAGAGTATGTGTGTAAGTTTTTCTTTGAAGAGGATTAATAACCTGTGACACTCCTCCAGAAAGAGTTAAGAATTATTGTTCTGTGACCTTTTTAGCCTCCTACAGGAGAGGGAGACTCGACACCAGTTAGTACAAAAACACTGCACTGTGTCATTGCCTCTGCCTTACTTGAATTAGGAATTTCCTCAGCGGGGCCAGCGAAGCACATTGTTACTGAATTACTGTGGGTCAGGCTTCCAAAGCTGAATTCCCAGGGTCCTCAGGAGCCCAGCCCTTGTGTATGCTGTGGGTGTATGTGATGGGGCACAGAGAGGTGAGAGAGCTTGGGGAGCCTCTAAGAAGACGGGGTCTGAGGGGCAGCGCGGTCGGCCGAGGTGTGTGAACTTGCTGCGCCTCCAAGCTCTGGCAGCCTGTAAGGAAGCACATGCTGGGGGTGGGGCAGGCACTGAGGCTTTTCTCCTGTGTCTCCTCAGGTGACTCTGACGAGTTTGGACATACCTTTTGCCATGTTTGCTCCCAAGAATTTGGAGCTGGAGGATACTGATCCCATGGTGAGCCCACCATTGATGACCAGTTTCCAGTGGCTGGTGCAATAGTCATCTTCCTTCCTGGGCCAGAGTCACTCAATCAATCCTCTACAGGCCATAGGCCATGCCTCTTGGCTTAGGAATTTGTAGCCAGCGTTAAGTTCCTCCCCAAATCCTCAGATTGTTAATAGTAACTTGCCTCCAGTTCACAGAATGAGCCCCTAACTCTACCTTACTCTGAAACAGGTCAATCCTCCAGATTCCCCAGAGACAGAATCTCCTCTCCAAGGCAGCCTGCACTCGGACGGCTCCAGCGGAGGCAGCAGTGGCAATGCCCATGATGACTTCGTCATGATTGACTTCGTAAGTTGCCATCACCTCTTGACCTTTGCTGTCCCAGGGGAAATAAACCTAGAAGCATCTACTGCACTTGAACAAGATTTCCTTCACAGGGATCAGATGGGCTGGTGCAGACAGAAGGCATGGGACAGGTAGGGCCCTGTCTGGGGAGACATTTGGAGGCCCATGAACAATAAGGTATTTTGTGCCTCGACTCTAGTTGAAATTTATAAAGAAACTCAGCTCCAAATGGAGATTTTTTTTTTTAGTGGTATCCACTTAGGTCCTATCCATGTAGGCCCTGGGTGGATAAGTCTTGGCTTTGGAAAAGAGTGTGAAGGAAGGGGACATAAACCTAACCAGGGCAGAGGAATATTATCACCAGGATTAGAAGTCAGTGGCCCAGAAGTGAAAGGTATAAAAGATTCCTCTCCCTAATGAGTCTGAAGGAACCTTTTCTTTGATAATGGCTGGAAGGAAAGAGGCCTGTTCATAGCTTTTCTCCTCTGTGATTTTCCTCTGTGGTTCAAGGCAAGCTAAACTGAGTCTGTCTTCTTTTTGAAGAAACCAGCTTTTTCTAAAGATGATATTCTTCCGATGGATTTGGGGACCTTCTATCGTGAGTTTCAGAACCCGCCTCAGCTGAGCAGCCTCTCCATAGATATTGGAGCACAGTCCATGGCTGAAGACTTGGTATGGAAACCCCTGCCTCCACCACAACCCATGCTCTGACCTCCCACCTCGTTTGATGTGCCACAGGCCTAGAAATTTCTTCCTGTTACTCCTCCCCACCCCCATACCTCCATCTTCTGTATAATAGGAAAGAGACATTTTAGACCGTTATCTTCTTTGGATCACAATCGAGATTTGTGTTGTGTCTGGCAGTCATTATCTGGAATTTGCCTGTGCTCAGTTCCTCCTTTCTCTGCACATTCGCAGCATTGCTTACACTCCTGTTGTCATGCCTGATGTCCTCTGTGTGCTGGTGCCACTAAGCCAGCTGCTCCAATAGCTCTTGCATTCAGCTGTTTAGCTTGCCAGGCAGATTCCAGTGGTACTGGGCAGAGCAGAACATGAGGTCCTGAGTGTTAGCATTCTTGTCTTTTCCACAGAGAGCTCCTTCCTGCATCTAGTTCTGCAGTCCCCAACTCCTGGGCTGTTGACCGGTACTGGTCTATAGCTTGTTTGTTAGGAATGGGGCTGCACAGCAGGAGGTGAGCGGTGGGTGAGCAAGTGAAGCTTCATCTGTATTTACAGCTGCTCCCCATCACCGGCATCACCACATAAGCTCTGTCTCCTGTCAGATCACTGACAGCATTAGATTCCCAAAGGAGCATGAGCTGTACTGTAAACGGCGCATGCAAGGGATATGGGTTGCGCACTCCGTATGAGGATCTGATGCCTGCTGATTGACTTCGTTAAGTTGCCATAAGTTGCCGTAATTGCACAATAAATGTAACATGCTTGAATCATCCCAAAACCACGCCCTCAACCCCCAGTCCGTGGAAAAATTGTCTTCCATTAAACTGGTCCCTGGTGCCCAAAAGGTTGGGGACCGCTGATCTAGCTGTTCTCTTGCTTGGCCAGATGTCCTGATACTGACCGTGATTACCACATCTCTGCTTAGGGCTTTTCCTGTTTCCTGTCTCTGAAGGGCAGAGGAGTGCCCTGCATAAGCCATAAAGTCTCCCAGGAGATGTCAGGGTCCCCTTGTCTGAGATGGAACTACCACCTCCTCTATAGAAATTAAAGGCCCCAGGAATAAATAGCTGCCATTGGTCTGCTTTAAACATGCTTAGTAATAGTAACAACACAGTAATAATTACAGTTATTATTATTACTAACATTTATCAAGGCTTTCTGAGTGCCAAGCATTTTTCTAAGCACTTTACATGAATCTTCAACAGCCTTAAGAGGTTAAGAGGTAGATTTTCTTATTGTCCCAGTTTACAGATGATAAAACTGATGCCATGACTGATTAACTTGCCCGTGGTCTCACAAAACCAGGCAAAATAAAGCTGTGGTCCCAGAGGATCTGGCTCCGGGATTTAGCCTTTTAACCACTAACTCCCCTGACACGCACTTGGCAGGAAATGGGTTCCAGTTTCCCCAAAGTGATGCCGCAGCCATTGGTTCCCAGGCCTCATCCCTCCTCAGGCAGCTGCATCCAAACTAGCCTCAGCAGTCAGTGTGTCTGGGCCGCTGCACAGGCTCTGCCAAGCACCTTGTGCTTCACCCCCACTGCTGGGAACTAGTCCTGCCATCGTTAAACTCTGCAGAGGCAATTTATGTTTGTTTAGTCACCAGTGGAGACAGACCACCTGGTTAGGATCAGATTTTTTTTCCTAACTGTTGATACTCGGATAAACTTCTCACAGTTCTGTTTTCCTCTGCATCTCTCTTTTTTACCATTCTCTCAGCCCCCTCTAACGCCCCCACTAGTGGTGTAAATTGGAGATTCCGGGGCCTCAACACAGACCTGCCGAGCGAGACGTTCTTGGGAGTGCGGGTGCGCTGCCCTGTTCGTGTCCCCCCCAGGGGTTTCTGATGCCAAGCAAAGGGTCTGAAGAAACCTTTCATAGACTTTTCTTAGTCTGTAGCACTCCTGCACTTGCTGTTTCATTCTAGTGTCAGTTGGATCTGTGCCAAGGATATTTCATGTTTAATTACCATGTCATCTCATTCTTGTCATGGTCGTTTTCTCTCTCGTTGAGTGTGTGGCCCACTTGGACTCTCCAGGCTGTTCTGTCAACCCCCCAGCCCCCACAAAACCCTAATAAATGGACACACACACCCCCCCCGTCCTGTCCTGTCCCTGCTCGCCAGCCCAGTGGAGCTCTTTGTCCTACTCCTTCCTCACCTCTGGAGGCCCAGGCTGGCTGTTTCTTCAAGGCTCTACTTGAATAATCTAGCTCTTCTCTCCCTTCCTGGTACAGGACTCGTTACCAGAGAAGCTGGCTGTGCACGAGAAGAATGTTCGAGAGTTTGACGCCTTTGTAGAAACCCTGCAGTAAAAGTGTCCTCCAGGACCAGTAGCATCCCCCTTTTGTGGCCCCAGGGGACCGAGAGCCTTGCGTGCATCAGCTGTTCCATCCCTCATCCTGCTCCAAGCCAGGTGGAAGGGAGGGTGGTTACCCCACAGGAACCCAAGCTCCTGGAAACTCCTTGGCAGCAATCACCCCAGTACCAGTGTTTGAGAGGACTCACCCTCTGGCCTTGGAGGTGGGGAGACCCTTTGTACAAAGGGGCCCTCAGCAGGGCCATAATCAGCTGCTTCACAAGGGTGTCACCCCGTTCCTCCTGCTGCCAGCCCCCTACCTGGGCTTTCCCTGAAGCTGGCCCTTCGCCTGCCTGCTGTTGCCATCAACCATTTGACATTCCAACTGGCGGCCCAGAAACTGGCGCGGAGGCAGAAAGAGGAAGGAGACAGTGCTTGGAGGAAGGAGAAGGGGGTCTTTCTTCATTGTCTTTCACCTCCTGCTAGCTTCTTCCTCTTTCTCTCCCTCTCTCTGCCACCTGTGCCTGTACTTCTGGCAATATGACAGGCCTGCCTTCCCAAGATAGAACTCCAAGCTACTCCCCCCTGAAGGTGGTGCAGCCCTTCCTAGAGGGTCAGAGCAGCTCTGGGGGCTGCCTGTGCTCAGCTCCTCAACAGAATCCTTGTCTCTAGGATTCTGTCACTGGGAGTCACAACAGAGTTTCTCTTTCCTTCCCCTTTGCTGCTCCTTGGTTATAGAACACAGTAAATATTTATTACTTTCAGAGAAATCAGATATTTTATAGAGAAGATAGGTTTGAGGTTAGATGTTTTCACTCGGGGAAGGTGGAGGGCCTCTTCCCGAGAGAGAGGCCTCCTCCTGTGGAGGCTCTTCAGAGTCCGGGCTGCTGCTCTAAGGATCTTCTTTCAAAGCTAGGGCTGGCTGAGGGCCACGTAACCTCCCAGAACTGCTGCATTTGAGCTGACAACAGCTTTATCCTGGATACTAACATGTTCCTGGTGAGAGCCATACGTCTCCCACAGCTTCTGCAGAGTGACTGACTCCATTCTGGCTGCCCAAGAAGTCTTGGGTGCTAAATGTGATGACCACATATAGTGCCCAAGGGACTTTGTGTGTCCCTCTCCTGCAGGGGTACTTGTTCCTGATCCTTGGCGCTGGACTACGGAGCTTTTCCTTCTGCATAGGCCTAGTCACCACCTCCCTTTAGTCCCTGGGTCTGTACACTGCCCTGGGGTTTACTAGCTAGATTGGCTCCTTGTTGAGAGACCAAAGCTGGGCATATGATTGACTTAACCCTTCAGGTATTGTTACTTGAATAAGTCAAGTGCCTAGTCGCAGCCACCTACCATTTGTCCTCTCCCAGCCTCCCTGGCAGCCCTGTGGAGGCAAGGCCTGCCCCTTTCCTCCTGGCCCACCTAGGGTACTCATCGGCGGCAGCTGTGCCTCAGTGGAGCAGGTGGCTCTCAATTGCTTGTTAGCAAACTGCATGTGACACTGTTCCATCTACAAGACCTCTGAGGGGAGCCCTTGCCCTGTGCATGCTTCAGCTGCCACAGAAAAATGTTCCCAGCAGTGGTGGCCAACTCCTGTCTTTGGGCCAGAGCATATGTGTGACCTGCTGAACCAGATATACACCCAAAGCCCCAGCACTGAGAGGGAGAAGGCCCCTGGTAAATTATTGATGCCTTCCCACCCCCCACATCTCAGCTGCTGCCTTCTAGGTCCTTGCATGGAAAGGTCCGTTGGCCACTGTCCCAGGCAGTCCTCTTTGACACCCTGACTGTTGGCCTCTGCAGGCAGCAGCCTTTCACCAGGGCCCCACCCATGAAGAGGCCAGGGAGGCTCTGCCCTGACTTTGAGCTGAGCCTGGGAGGAACAAGGCAACTGTCAGGCTGGCCCTTGCCCCTCAGCCCTGTACCACAACAGGTATGAGCCCTAGACTAATTCCTGCAGCACCCAGGGATAGGCTGGGACCAGCCATCTGTCTCCAGGTGACAGAGTCCCTCCTCCTCCTCCAGCCTACTTTGTTTGGAAATACTGAGCTACACTTCAAATGTATTCAAGAGATTTCCAATAAAATTTTTTCTGTACTTTACACCCTTCTGTCCTGCAAGTTGTCTCAGAACCTAGTGCTATGTCCTCCCCACAGTGCAGGTTTGGGTCACCAATAGCCTCCACTTGTGAAGTGCTAAAAGACTTCAGCGCCAGGCAGGGCTGTTTGAGTTCTGGAGCTTGGCCGTGGCTGTGGCCGCTTACTGGCTGTGCAACCTAGGGCTGGTCAGGAAACCTCTCAGAGCCTCACTTGCCTGTCATGGGGCTTGTATTTGAATATTCAGTGAGAGGGTGGACACAAAGTACACCCCTAGGAAAATCTCCATAAAATGTAGGCATTGCCATCAGCCCCTTACATAATAGGACGAGGGAGAGACAAGGTGCCAGGTGGGAAGTGTGGGGCTCCCGGGGCTGTCTGGGGTGCACTGTGGCTGAGCAAGGCCAGAGAGCAGCCAGAGAAGGGGAGGGGTAGAGGAAAGTGGCAGGAAGTCAAGGGCTGGTGCAGGTTTGTTAGCTGCCCTGATCTGACTGGTGGCCCCAGCGAGGGCACTGAAAAGCCATGAAAAGTAGAAGAGCCCTGTGTGGATCAGCCTGCCTGGCCTTGGGAGGCTGTGGCTACAGGCACCTCAACCCTGCCTAAGCCCACCCAACCTGTTTGTACCCACTGTGGGCAGAGGGAGCTGTAGGTGGAGCCAACATCCAGAGGCAGAGATGGTTCTAGAGACAGAAGAGAATAACTGACCAGAGCTGGGCAACTGCTGTCTGGGTTGCCGCCCCATCCCCTTCAGGCTGAAGCCAGGCCCCAAGACAAAAAAGGGCTGGTTAGAAAATTCTAAATTCAGCCCAAATCTGGGGCCTGGGAGCCCTTGCTTATTAGTAAACTACACGTGACACTGACCATGCAGACAGCCAGGACAGAGTTTCTCAAGCCCTGGGTCAAACATGGTGAAGATTATCCCTAGCATCCCCTTCAGTTGGGATCCCCTCAAAGCAAAGTGCTTGGCTGCTCTGTGACCAGCAATGGCGTCCTACCCCTTTAAAGCATCTGCCCACACTCTACCCAGGAGACCTGCGGTTGCTAAGGCCTTGGTAAACTGGCATTTGAGTCACTCAGCAGAGGCACTGCCAGGAGCCCAACCCAAGTAAACAGCTCCCTGGTCTCACTCCCTCTCCTGCTTCCCTGGGTCACTGCCTCTCTGTTCCAAAGTCACCCAGCTAGAGCTGAGCAGATCCAGGAAGAGAGGAGGTTGCCAATGCCTTCTGCCTCGAGGAACCCGGATGAAGGCCACAGTTGTGCAACAGGACTAGTGTCTTGGGGCTCAGAGCCAGGGCTTATAAACACCAGCTTAACACTGCCTGATCCTGCGGCTCTGGCCTGGCTCGCCCAGGGAGGAGGAGAAAAAAGAATAGGCTCGGCCGGGCGCGGTAGCTCACGCCTGTAATCCTAGCACTCTGGGAGGCCGAGGTGGGTGGATCCCTTAAGGTCAGGAGTTTGAAACCAGCCTGAGAAAGAGTGAGACTCTGTTTCTACTAAAAATAGAAAGAAATTAATTGGCCAACTAAAAATATATATAGAAAAAATTAGCTGGGCATAGTGGCATATGCCTGTAGTCCCAGCTACTCGGGAGGCTGAGGCAGGATGATCGCTTTAGCCCAGGTGTTTGAGGTTGCTGTGTGCTAGGCTGACGCCACGGCATTCTAGCCCGGGCAAAAGATTGTGACTCTGTCTTAAAAAAAAAAAAAAAAAAAGGCTCAACTGAGGCCTCGATAGCCTACTGATTGCAATTAGCAGGCAAGCCAGAAATACCTGGAACTTGACTTTAACTGCCAGGAAAATTCTGTCCTGCCTCACCCCATTGACAAACCATTAAAAAAAATTGTAGTAAAATATGTAAAGCATAAAATTCACCATCTTAACCTTTAAAGCAAAGCAAAACCTGCTCAAGAAAAGAAACAAAAACTGGGTCTTTCACAGCCTCCATGTGACCAGGTGGTGTGGAAACAGCCTGGACTCTCAGCCTGGGGGCAGGTGAGAGAGAACAGGCAGGCGCTACAGCGTCCCATCCGGCTGCCACGTGAGTTTGGGATGATCACTTCATTTGCCACGAGCTGATAGTCACTCTCTTGCCACTGAGTGCCCAGTGTGTTAGGTACAGCACACATTTCTGATCCTCAGAGGAAGCACTTTCTGGTAAGAAGTTGTTGCAGAGCTGGGCTGATGACACAGCTGTCTGTCAGAGCTTATGAGTGGCAGAATGGGGATTCAAGCCCTCACTGCTGTCCACCAGAGTCCATGCCATCTGTTTCTCCCTTGCTTGTCTTAGATGAATCCAAGGCCCCTTCAAGCTTCTGGTGCCTGCCAGTTGTGAGTAGAAGAGGCACTGGTCATTGGATACAGCTCTAGTGGCAGCTGGAATGCAGGTGCAGACAAGCAGAAGGCAACCGTTGACCCTTCCACGCCTGGAAGGTGGTCAGGAAGCTGGCCTTGTAACCACTCCCAGGTGGACAAGATGGGGAAGGGGGCAGATGGCCTGGGGAGGGGACTTCCCAAGGCCTTGGCTGTTCTTCCTCCACCACACCACACTTCCCATCCAGTCCCGAACCGCTATGCCTGGCTCACTTCCGTCACAGCCAGATGGGCAGTTTTCTATCTCCATTTTTATTGAAATACAAAAAGTGCAAACGGTGAAATACATGATTGGTGCCAAGGAAGTCACGAAGTGTGAATGTGAACACTCGATTCACAGTACAAGCACCCCTCCCCTCCAGGTACAGACCAGTGGGGCAGGGGACAGGAGAAAAGACCAAAGAGATCCAGGAGGCTCCCCAGTGAATGGGGCTGTGAGTGACACTTGATATACAAAGGACAAAAAGCAGAATGGCCCAGGCTAGAGACACAAGGACTGACCAAGAATCATCAGCAGCTCCAGGCTCTGGGAGTCCTGACATGCCGCAAGCGGCCTGGGGAGAGCCCAGTGAGGTCAGGCCAGTCTCCACCTGCCTCGTAGATGGGGCTGGGCTGGTCAGTGAGGATCTCTGCCTGGCCAAGGCTGTGGGGCAGGGTCACTGCAGGTGCTGCCCTGCTATCAGGGGTCAAGGTTGCAGGAAGGTGGGTTCCCCACAGTTCATGAGAAAGGAGTGTTAATTCTAAGGGACACAGCTGGAATGAGGGTTAATAACCATCACTGGGATCCAGGTTTTCTGAAAAACAACAGGGCCCTGAGGCCCCATACTCCCTTGGGGAGATTGCTAAAACCCACCTGTCAGGGGCTGACCTATTAGCAAAATCTCTGCCTCTCCTATGGGCACTCTGAGCCTCCACCACAGCCTCTTTAAGAGTCCCCCAGCTGGAGGAAAGAGCCACTGCAGATCCTGAGGCACTGAGTCACCTCTGGCCAGAGTGACCCCACAAAGGGACAGGTCCACAGGCTGAGGCTTTGTCCACATGGGAGAGGAGGCAGGTGTGGAGGGCAGGCACTGCTTGCCACTGATCCAACCAGACACGAGGGCTTGGCAGGGAGGCATCTATTTCAAATGGATGCTGGGACTCTGAGCCCTTTCATCCAAGCTGCCAGTCTTGGCAGAACCAGGAGCTTAGGCCACCCTGGGGGCAGTACCACTTGGGAAAGGCTGACCCAGGGTATGTGGACGAGAAGAAGGCAGAAGGAGGAAGCAGGCTCCAGTCTTGTCCTTCCTTAGCTGTGAAAGACCCAGGCTGAGCCGCTGGGGGCAGGACAGGAGCAGGATGCTTGTGTCCAGGGCTCCACGCTGAGGGACTTCTAAAAAGTAGGTTGGCAGACCCAGACAGGGAGGTGCCTCAGTGTGGCCGAGTCAAGGAGATTAGCTGTTCCTCCCCCAGCAATCATAAGGGGAAGACCAGGCCCTGCTACCAGCCCAGCTGGCAGTGATTTTGTCATCCACAGTTGCCAGGAAAAGAAAGGCAGGAAAAAGCAGGAAAAGGGGTTGCTGGGGTTCAGTCCTTCTCCCATCAGAAGAGCCGAGCCCGGCTCTGGAGAGCCCAGCAGGAGCCAGGGATCCAGAGAGGCAGCGAGAATCATAAGGCAAAGAAAAATGTCTGAGGGTAACAGCAGGCCTCCAGGGCCACTGAGGCAGGCGGACAGTGGGGAGGAGCTGCCTGGTGGGTGGCTCCAGCTTCCATCTCCAGGAGGTTTCATGGCCCTTTCCTGGGTGGGAGCCCTGGGCTCCTGTAAGGCTGATGCCAGGAGGAAGAGTCCAAACTGGGGCTACCAGAGAAGGGGGCTGGCAGGGCAGGGGCTGGGCTCAGAGCCCCCTGGGCTCAGGGCCAGGGAACAACTCCCCTTGGTGGTCCAAGAGGAACTTGGTGAAGGTGTTGATGGGATTAATGGCCTTGAGGGTGATGGCAGCATCCTTGGCCCACAGCAGGTTAGGACCGAAGACGACAGCCAGGTTAGTGTTGGTCATCTTGTTCTGGTCAGAGTGGGCAGAAATCTGTGGAGGGAATCAGGGGGCTGCAGCAGGAAGCCACTGAGCCTCTTCCTACTCCCACCAACCATGAAGCAGCAAAGGGGCAGTACTTCTTCTTCCCTCCCTTTCCCCCTAGGTGAGTGGTAGAGGTTGAGGCTGAGGCCTCACCTGCACCAGGAAGGCAGTCAGGAAACGAAGCACCTGGTAGTTCTCCTCGGGCAGCGTCCGGAGGACCTGCAGTGTCACCTCCACCCTCTGGCTCTCATCGATGTCTATGAGGAAAGGGGCCGAGGTTAGAAGGGCCCTGGGCGAGGCTGGTTCAGGGAGGTTCCAAACAGACTTTCCTTGGAGACACCTGGGCCCACAAGCCGGCAGGGTGGGTGGACAGATGGCCAAGCACATATGCCCCAAGTCCAGGCGCGGGAGAGACCTGCACAGCTGCGGGGAGGGGAGGGGCACTCACTGAGGAAGCCCACAACGTGGGGGTAGAGGTCAAAGGTTAGCAGAGGCTCTGGAAGCTCCCGAAGGAAGGTCTTGAGGATGACTGCTGGCAGGTGCAACTCATTGTATTGATCAAAGTCCACAGGCAGCCCTGGGGGTGGGGGAAGCGCAGAGAGGAGCTCGGCCGCAGCCCCACCGCCCGGCTTTGCCCTCAGCTACTGCGTGAGCCCCTCTTCCTAGCACTGTCCTCTTGCGCCTGCCTCCCCTCTTCCTCTGGACAAGGGGACGTGGGTTCCAGCCATCTGGGTGCAGTGGGCCCCCAGCCCAGTAACACTGTGTTATTCCTCATCTCTGCGTGAGCCCGAACCAACGAGGCAGCAGGCCTGGGCCAGCCAGGCAGAAGCAAGACCTACGCGCAGTGACACCAAGTGCCACAGAAACCTCTGGCAGGAAGGGACTCTGCAGCCCGCCCTTACAGGGCAGCGGAGGACCATTCTGGCCCTGTGGGCCTGGCCACAGCCCCGGACCACTCACCCATGTTGTACTTCTGCTGCACTTCCCGCACAACCTGCGTGTTGGCCGACCTCCGGAAAATCCCCTCGGTGGTGAGAGCTAGGAAACAGCGAGGCCCGGTGAGTCTTGGGGCTCTGGGTGCTGGGTTCCCTGCCTACTCTCTGTCTTGGGGTTCCAGTCGGGGTTGGGATGCAAGCAGGACCTCTCTGAGCCCTGCCCAGCAGCTTCCTGAGGGGACTGGGAGACCCAGCTGAGGAAGAGGTGGGCTTTGGGCTCTCACCGTGGGCCTGTAAATAGGTGACGGTCTCTCTGAGCACAATGGGAATGGGCTCCTGGTCTGCGTTCTTCTCCTGGAGGCTGTGGGAACAAGGGCAGTGAGCTGGGTCTGCAGCCCTTCCCTGTCCCCAGTCATGCCCGGCCAACCCGCTTTTGCTACTCACTGCTGCAAGGAGACCCCGAACTGTTGGTTGGGCAGGGGGGGCCGCGGCGGCATGGGCTTAGGGGCTGTTGCCGGGCTCTTCTGTGTGGATTTGAGGAAGTCATCATACCTGCGGGGGCAGAAGGAAGAAGGCTCAGGCCCTCTGCCTGGTTCTGGAGTCGCTACAACAAACTATCAGGCATTTACTGCGCTGTTTTACCAGGGTTATCTTATGTAATCCTCGTAACAGCCCCAGAAAACAGACTCTGAAGAGATCCAGTGACACAGCCTTTAAAGGATAGAAACGGGGTTTGAACTTGCTCTGTCCGACCCGTAGGCACTCTCTGAATCATGACACTTGCTTCCTCCAGTTATCCTGGCTTCTCGAGGCTTCTTCTCCCCTGGGCGGGCTTGCCCCGCCCCACAAACACAGCATGCACATGCGCCCCGCCAGGCGCACACACACCCCACCCGCTCACTTGAGCACTTGGCGAGGGATCCCCAGTTGCTCCAGCTTCACGTGCTCGCTCAGCTCACTCAGGTAATTCACATAGAAGATCTTCCGCCCAAACTTGAAGCTGCCGACGGAGGAAAAGGCCTGGGTGGGGTGTGCCCGCGTCGGCAGGCCTCCCCTTCTCTCAACAGTCCAGACAGAGGCCTGGCCCCAAACTGGTGGTCCCGGGGTGCTTGGCCTCCTCTGGTATCTGCTTCAGAGTTCCAGGGGAAGCGAGGGTCTCACCTGCCCCACCCGCAGCCGCTCACCTGATGAGGGGCTTAAAGAGGATGAGCAGGGTTTTGATGAACATGGTGGGGTGCACGATGTACAGGGCCTTGATGTTCTTCTTGTACCTGCAGAGGCAGAGCGGGGAACTCGGGAGCAGGGGTGGTAGGAGGCACACAAAGCTAGGGGCTCAGTGTACATTTTCTGATTTGAACACGCAGGGCAGCAAGTGAGCTAAGTGCCACTGTTGCCCCATTTTAAGTTCACAGTGTGAGTAAGTAGAGAAACTGGGATTTAAGCCTGGGCTATTCTGACTTTGGATTCTTTTTATTTACCCAGATGGGGACACCTGCCTCCCCATGGCATGGAATAAGCTCCTGCCCAAGGGGAGGGTAGCTCAGAACCTGGCAGCTGGCTCCAGAGCCACCTGCCCCAGGCCCTGAAGCCCACGCCCACGCCTCAACCCACTTGCGGTCAAACTCCCGGTAGGCATCCCGGAGCCAGCTGAGCGAGGGCTTGTTGTCACTGGTCAGGCCGTGGTGCAGGTAGAGCAGTGTGTAGTCGCTCTCCACGTACTGGTCCAGGGTGTGCTTCAGGTACCTTCCAGAAAAAAGCCCTGCTCAGGCCTGTCCTGTGCACCTGCCCTGTGTCACCCCCATTAAGACAAGAACTGGTGCCCTGGGATCTCTGGCTATGTCATCCCCCTTCCCTACAAGCCCTCCCCTGCATGGTCTGTTCTGGCTGCATAATCAGTCACTATGCTCCTGTGAGGGGGCACAAGGCAGTGGCTGGGCACAGGAATAACAACAGCTCTCATTTGTGAGCACAGACTAGAGTCAGGAGACCAGGACTCCAATCTAGGATCTCTCACATATCTGAAATACAAATGAGAATGACATCCCCCTCATGGGATTGCCCTGAGTCAGTAATGATGATGATAGTCACCATTTACCAGTATTAAGCTTTTAGTGTTTGCCAAGCATGTCGCATACATTATCCCATTCCTTCCTCATAACAGAGGCTGATGTTATCCCCATCTCACAAATGAGGGAAATGACCAGAGAGGTCAAGTTCTTATCTGAGGTCACACACTTGTGGTGGAGCCTGGAGGTGAAGAATCTAACTCCAGTGCCTGAATTCTTCACCATGGGACAGCTCTGCCTTTTATGTGTGAACTCTGGCACAGGCTATAAAACACCGTGCCCGTGAGGGGTGATCAGGCCAGAAGGTCAGCTGTTCCAGCCACTGGGCTGTTAGTGGACTAACAAGTCCCATGTCCTCAGGTTCCCTATACCCACAACATCTACCATCTTGACACACACACACACACACACACACACACACAGATTTTTAGCACACCAAGAAGAATGGATGGAATGAACAAGACTTCAAGGAAGGGAGGGGAGTCCAGGGTAAAGGGTAAAGCCCTCTTTCTGGTTGGCCAACCAGCTCCCAGGCTGCAGCAGGGACAACACTTCAGGCTGGGAGGCTGGGCAGGCAGAATGCTAAGGATTTCCAAGGCTAGGCAAGGAAGAAGCCTGGGGAGATGCCCAGATACAATTCGACTTAAAGAGAGAAACCTAGATACTGGCCCATGGCGCTGGGCTGGGCCAGCACAGGCAGGCACATGATACGGCTAATGCTAGATTAGAATTGTGATTCCGATCATTATCACATAAACAGTAACCTAGCCCTTCTACACACTGAGCACTTTACAAAGAGCTGTCATTTAAATGTACCTGCATTTTGCAATTATAAAAATAGCAAAGATTGTAGTGAAAACAGATACCCTCATCCACTGATGGACATTGTAACCTTTTGGAGGACCATAAAGTGATGTTTAACAGAAGCTATGACATGTTCATACTCTGACCCTGTAAAAATATGTCCAGGAATTTATCCTAAGGAAATAACCAGAGGGGAACAGAAACATTTTTGTAGCCTATTTTATGATGGAAAAAAAAAAAAAAACCTGAGCAGTAAGCTAACTGCAACAGCAGGGAATCAGTTAAACAAATCACAGGACATCCCTAAATAGAATATCTGACATCTCACAGGATGTTTCTGTAGACAGAAGTAATCTGTGAAGTCAGATGTCAGAACAGTAGTTACCCTCTATGGGGTGTGGGTGACATAGATGAGTTCAGTTTTTACAAATTCATCATAAAGTCCACTTAAAATTTGTTCACTTTTCTGTATACGTATCAGATAATGTTTTTATAAAGAATGTCTGTGGGCTGGGTGCAGTGGCTCATGCATGTAATCCTAGCACTCTGGGAGGCTGAGGTGGGTGGATTGCTTGAGGTCAGGAATTTGAGACCAACCTGAATGAGAAAGTGTCACCCTATGTCTACAAAATAATAGAAAAACTAGTTAGGCATAGTGGCACATGCCTATAGTCCCAGCTACTTAGGAGGCTGAGGCAGAAGAATCACTTAAGCTTAGGAGTTTGAGGTTGCAGTAAACTCTAACTGGAGTGACAAAACAGCACTCTGTCTCAAAAATAATAAAAAATAAAAATCTTTGAAGAATGTCTAATGATCAGAACATAAAAATATTATGTAAGGTATAAAACTGACTAGACAGTTCCATGTTATATAAAAAAATAGGAAATGATTATACCAAAATATTAACAGAGGTTTTCTCTCTGGGGAGTAGGTTTGTGAAAGACTTTATTTTTTATAGTTGTCTATATTTTTTTATTTATGGCTACCTACATTTTTCTAAAAACTCTTGACACTGTAATAATTTAAAATGTATTCGATGGCATTTCATGTATACTATCTTACCTAATGTTCACAACCCTTGAGGTGGACAGTTCTCATTTTTACAGGGCTCAGAAATGACCTGCCCCAAAGTGCACAGCTAGAAAGAGGGAGAGCTGAAGTTTGTCTTCTGATTTCTAAGCTTCTGGCACTTTCTATCTCGACCCCCCCAGATCTAGATGGACACCCGGGAAAAGCCAAGTCTGAGATAATCTGACTGAAAACAGGGACAGTGACTAGCCCAGGGAGGGATGAAAGGCACACAGACACACAGCAGCAGGTGGCAGAGGGCTTCCTGAACCCAAGGAAGTCCCAGAGCGGGTGAAGCCTCACTCAGCAAGCTGCCTCCTGAAAGCTGGGTGCATTCCCATCCCCTTCCTGACTTCCTCCACTCAGATTATCATCTGGCCAGGAATCTGTCACCAGGTACATCAGACACTGTGAAAATACTAGAGGTGAGGGCATGTGACTCAGCCACTTTCAGGCTGGGCCCATAGCAGGCCTGGACAAGGCTCTGCCTGCCTCACAAAGGGGTAGGAGCAGCAGTGGGGGGGTGGGTTCAGAAGGCCAAGAAGAAAGAACTCACAGACAATGTGGGAAGGACTCAGCCTCAGCGTGGCTCACCCGGAACTAGCTGAGACTCCAAGCCCAGGCCCCTCCCCTTCTGATACGGCCTTCTGGGCCTGTCCCTGACCCCACACCACCTCCCACATGCACACCACCAATCATGATCTCAAAGAGCTGCTAGGGACAGTGTTGGAATTTAACTTTATTTTATTTAATTTTAATTTTAATTTTTTTTTTGAGACAGAGTCTCACTCTTTTGCCCGGGCTAGAGTGCTGTGGCATCAGCCTAGCTCATAGCAACCTCAAACTCTTGGGCTCAAGCAATCCTTCTGCCTCAGCCTCCTAAGTAGCTGGGACTACAGGCATGCACCATCATGCCCGGCTAATTTTTTCTATATATTTTTAGTTGGCCAATTAACTTGTTTCTATTATTAGTAGAGACGGGGTCTCGCTCTTGCTCAGGCTGGTTTCTAACTCCTGACCTTGAGCAATCCTCCCGCCTCGGCCTCCCAGAGTGCTAGGATTACAGGCATGAGCCACCACGCCCGGCCTATTTTATTTTATTTTTTATTTTTTTTTGAGACATAGTCTCTCACTTTGTTGCCCAGGCGAGTACCATGGTGTCAGCTTAGCTCACTGCAACCTCAAACTCTGGGCTAAAGCAATTCTCCTGCCTCAGCCTCCCCAGTAGCTGGGAACTACAGGCATGAATCACCACGTCCAGCTAATTTTTTCTATTTTTAGTAGAGATGAGGTCTCGTTCTTGCTCAGGCTGGTTTCGAACTCTTGAGCTCAAGTGATTCTCCTGCCTCGGCCTCCCAGAGTGCTAGTTATTATAGGTGTCAGCCATCATGCCCAGCCCCAAATTTTCAATTTCAGAGAATGCTTTAAACTGGTTAGGAAAGGAATATAAGACGTCACTGTAACACACCCTGAGGGACAATAGGAGAAGGTGAGTCACTGCTCTGCCTCTGTGGAGGGCCCGCACACAGTGGGCCCAGTGCTGGCCAGATGGTGAATGGTTATCAGAATGGGGTCTGTCAAACTTCTGCATTCACCAGCCTTTGGCCTTGAATCAGGGGATGAATAGACCAGCTGGAGCTATTATGTATACTTGGCTAACAGAACCCACATAGGTACAGAAAACACTGACATTTAATTTGGCCAGAAATAAGATAACACTAATTATTCATATAAATAATAAACAATTGCAACCACATCAGACACACCACATAATTATAATAATTAGTCCTCACATATGGAAGGTATTATACCTTTCAAAGCATTTTCATGTGCAGTATCTCTTCTAAGGAAGGCAAGCTATATTATTATCTGCTTTGAAAGGTGAAGAAAATGAGGCTTAAAGATGCTGGCCAAGGTCACAGTTTCCATACCTAGAAAGTAGGTCTGACTCCTAGTCCAGTGCTCTCTCCCAAATATAAAAAAGCTCCCTCCTGAGAAGAGGGGAGGCATTAAGAGAGGTGGCCTGCAAAATGGCATCAGGCTATTCTGGTGGCAAAGGTCTCACCAGACTTCCCCATGGGTACTCACCCCAGGAGCTTGCTGTGGTCCAGCTGGTGGCTGGGAGGCATTCGACAGGCACTAAACACAATGATCTTCCGCCCATACTTGTCATCTCCTAGGTGTGGAGAAAGATGGAGAACAGTGGGTCAAGGATGAAATTTGAAAGAAATGGGGTGAGGAACGTAAAAGGCACCAGGCTTGGAGACCGGCACCCGTTAGTACAGAGGCCAGAGTGCCTGTGCAGAGGTACCTCTGGGCAGTCTCTTACACTCAAGAGCGTGCCACTGATGAAAGAGGGACAGGCTGCTTTTAGGGCTACAGAGCTAGGGTATAACAGGTAACATCAGTTTTTAAAAAGTTATGTCTGGTGGAAACAAACTAAATGTCCACCAATGATGAATGGACAAAGAACATGTGGAATATCCATGCAGTGGAATATTGTTTGGCCACAAAAGGAATGAAGGAATGAAGTACTGATACATGCTACATGGACAAATCTCCAAAACATTACGCTAAGTGAAAGAGACCAGACACAATAGGCCACCTACTGTATAACCCCCCATTTATATGACATTTAGAGTAGGTAAATCCATGGAGACAGAAAGCAAATTAGTGGTTTCCAGGTGCTGGAGGAGAGCAGGATGCGGATTGACTGCTTAGCGGGTATAGGGTTTGTTATGGGTATGGGTGATGAAAATGTTTTGGAGGCTGGGCAAGGTGGCTCATGCCTGTAATCCCAGCACTCTGGGAGGCCAAGGAGGGAGGATTTCTTGAGCTCAGGAGTGCGAAACCAGCCGGAGCAAGAGTCAGATCCCATCTCTACTAAAAATAGAAAAATTAGCCAGTCGTCATGGTGAGTACCCATAGTCTCAGCTACTCAGGAGGCTGAGGCAGGAGGATCTCTTGAGCCCAGGAGTTTGAGGCTGCAATGAGCTACAATTATGCTATTGGACTCTACCCAGGGTGACAGAATGAGATTGTCTCAAAAAAAAAAAAAAAAAAGGAAATTTGACCTTACTTTCCCATTGCCTTCATATTAAAAATAAATAAATATAAAAACTAAAATGTCTTAGAATTAGAGGGGATGGTTGCACAACATTGTTAATGTACTAAATACCACTGAATTGTATACTTTAAAATGATTGATTTTAGGCCGGGCAGGGTGGCTCAGGCCTTTAATCCTAGCACTCTGGGAGGCCAAGGCAGGAGAATCACTCGAGGTCAGGAGTTCGAGACCAGCCTGAGCAAGAGCGAGACCCAGTCTCTGCTAAAAATAGAAACAAATTAGCCAGACAACTAAAAATATACAGAAAAATTAGCTGGGCATGGTGCCACATGCCTGTAGTCCCAGCTACTCGGGAGGCTGAGGTAGGAGGATCACTTGAGCCTGGGAGTTTGAGGTTGCTGTGAGCTAGACTGACACCACAGCACTCTAGCCCGGGCAACACAGTGAGACACTATCTCAAAAAAAAAAAAAGAAATCATTTCTGAGAGGAGTATATTATTTGCATTTATCTATGTATTTATTGCCATGTTAGACTGCTTGGTTTTGAACTCTGACTCTGTGAAATCTTGGGCAAGTTACTTGAACTCTGTGCCTCAGTT